>OX578139.1:157535409-157777909 GCA_951213105.1 Amaurobius ferox
TCGTACGTTATCCAAAAGAAAATAAAAATAAATTAAAAACTTATATATACACATATATATATATATATATATTTATATATATATATATATATATATGAATGAAAGTAGAAAAGAACGGGAGTGATCATATGAATTACATAAGAATGGTAGGGGTGGATTGCGACACCCCTTTCCCGCTTAAAGCAGCTTTTACAACCCGGGTAACGCTCACGGAACCAACATAATTCCATGGTCAGCCTCCCAAATGTGCGAAAATAAAAGCACCAGAACAGACTCAGAACCAAAGAAGTAAACGAATCCATGAAGAAGAAACATCCGCTAGTCCAACCCGATGGAACGTCTCTTTATATAAGTAAAGTTGCTCATGCGCAGAGAAATATCAGGATAATAGTTACGCAGTCATGAATATTAAATCTCTATATCAACAATCAGATTACAAATTTTCTTTAAAAAAGGATTTGTAATAATGTTGTACAAAATTGACTGGATAATTTCTTTTTATAACTTCATCTGCAAATTTTTTACATTTGCAAATGCAGTCTTTCCTAAAAGTATTATAATTTTGGTTTCTTCTAAAATGTCCAATTACTATATTTCTGAAGACATACTTTGCAAGGTTTGAATTCCAATCGATAATATGATTTACCTTGATACTGTATGAATCTCTTTTGTCGTGTAACTCTGTGTATATTCCATATTACTTGTGTTTTTTGATAGCTAAATCCAAGAATTTTACCGATCCGTCCTCACACGCTGGATTTTCAATAAGGTCCAATTCGCTTGGGTAGAATGAAAAGTCAAAACATGGGGTGTTTTCATAGCCCCCAATTATCACATCATCGACATAACGGAAGTAGGGCATTTCCGATAGGATATGAGTGCCTCTTTCGTATTTAGATAGATATATATCTGCTAGTATTGACGAGCAACTCCCTCCCATAGGTATGCCCTTGATTTGTTTGTAAAAATTGCTTCCGTCGTGTAGTAAAAAAAAAAAAAAAAAAAAAAAAAGACATAACTCTATTATGATAAAAAACGGACAGGAACTGATAAACCGACTAAAGTTTTGTCATAACGATATCAACTTTAAGAGTTACGACTTTCGAGATCTTTTTAACAATATTGATTTGGATAATTTACAATTGATTCTGAAAGATCTACATGAAGAATACGATCTAAAGCAATTTATAACTTATAGAAGATACATGGACTTGGTAGAATTGGTATTAAAGGAAAACATACTACACGACGGAAGCAATTTTTACAAACAAATCAAGGGCATACCTATGGGAGGGAGTTGCTCGTCAATACTAGCAGATATATATCTATCTAAATACGAAAGAGGCACTCATATCCTATCGGAAATGCCCTACTTCCGTTATGTCGATGATGTGATAATTGGGGGCTATGAAAACACCCCATGTTTTGACTTTTCATTCTACCCAAGCGAATTGGACCTTATTGAAAATCCAGCGTGTGAGGACGGATCGGTAAAATTCTTGGATTTAGCTATCAAAAAACACAAGTAATATGGAATATACACAGAGTTACACGACAAAAGAGATTCATACAGGATCAAGGTAAATCATATTATCGATTGGAATTCAAACCTTGCAAAGTATGTCTTCAGAAATATAGTAATTGGACATTTTAGAAGAAACCAAAATTATAATACTTTTAGGAAAGACTGCATTTGCAAATGTAAAAAATTTGCAGATGAAGTTATAAAAAGAAATTATCCAGTCAATTTTGTACAACATTATTACAAATCCTTTTTTAAAGAAAATTTGTAATCTGATTGTTGATATAGAGATTTAATATTCATGACTGCGTAACTATTATCCTGATATTTCTCTGCGCATGAGCAACTTTACTTATATAAAGAGACGTTCCATCGGGTTGGACTAGCGGATGTTTCTTCTTCATGGATTCGTTTACTTCTTTGGTTCTGAGTCTGTTCTGGTGCTTTTATTTTCGCACATTTGGGAGGCTGACCATGGAATTATGTTGGTTCCGTGAGCGTTACCCGGGTTGTAAAAGCTGCTTTAAGCGGGAAAGGGGTGTCGCAATCCACCCCTACCATTCTTATGTAATTCATATGGTCACTCCCGTTCTTTTCTACTTTCATTCATGTATTCTACTAGGGAATTTGAGCAGCATTTGCGCCTCCTCCTTTGTAGTGAATAGTTCTTTAATTTCAGGCTTATTTGGGATATATCCTATTTTGTCTCACTTTATCGTAATAGTATATATATATATATATATATATATATATATATATATATATATATATGTGGCACGTAAAATAAAATAGATGAACAAGTTTTAGTTTAACCTTTAAATATTATTAATTATATTATTTATCGTTGACATGGCCGTTAAAACTCATTAGTGGAATTATACATTAAGACGTACATTGCTCGTTATTGTGCCGCAATAAACCCTCCAAATATTTTTACCTTTTGTGTAAATCCTGAAAAGAATTATTAATTAATATTAAAAGATTAGACTATTTTAAAACTTAAACAATATCATTTATTAACAACATCAATTTATCAAAAGCACCAATTTTCATAAATATCAATTTTCATTTATTATCAATTTTCATTTAATTATTTTAACAAGGGGAGATATGCGACTAAAATTATTAGTTTTACCGTTGTTGTCTAGGACCTGTTATTATGAGCACATACCTTCATGTTTAGTCTTGGGCTCATCATCTCGCTTGTGTGGCTCCTCCTCGTACTACTTATGCACTCGCCATTTGATCTACCTCCATTAATTTGGAACATCTACGCAACCTTTACAAATCTGTTGGATTTATATGCTGCATCTAATTTCGTCTAAAACTGCACTCTTTTCTTCCATATCTGCTACTTGTTGTCTTTCGTCTCTTACTCTTAAGTCATGATAGTGTAAATACTCGTACTCTAACTGCAACTCCTAAGTCATGTCTGCTAGGTCATATTCACTTCGCTCATTTCGTAAATCTGTTTTAGACTTGTGGTTCCTTCGGCGGGGGGGGGGTAGCTCCGCCCTTCTTCCCCTTGGCGCTCATTGGTTCTTCTGAACCCAATGGCATCACTTCACAGCCCCTCTCAGCCCCTGTGGCCTGGCACACCTAAATTTATAGCATTTGACCTAAAAGTTCAAGTTGTCGTAACGTTCGGTGCCAGCCAGACTCAAGCTTTCTTTTCCTTAAAGGACATCATAAATAATCAAATAAAATTGTCTCATGTGAGATCATTTTCTGGTCTCACAATATATATATATATATATAATGTGTTTGTGTGTATATATATATATAATCCCTAATGAAGCTACTATTAGTACAAATATTAATTTTTTGGATTTAAATCTTACTATTGAACCACAATGCTTAAGGTGTAAGGTATCTGTATGGGCGGCTGAAGTAACACCACCCAGTTTAGACCGGAATCCAGCGGGGGCGACATCCAAGACATCCATTTATTAGAATTGTTATTAATTTATATGATAAAAAAACTTTCTTAATTTTAACATTAATAAAATCTTACCATTCAGTTCCTGCAACTCGATTCTATTGTTTAGAAATATTAGTCTTAATCAGCTTTTTAGAATTTATAGATTATCTGATAAAAAATGTCATGCTATACATATTGATAATCTAAAAATTACTAGCAATTTATATAAATATCCCTCTTATTTTGTAAATGGTAGAGTGAAAAAATTTAGATTAGGTGGATTTTCATTAATTCTTTTCATGGTGTTTTATACATTGGCCTGACATCTCCATACTCTTATTTTAATTATATTTTATTTCTACATCCTCATTACACATTAGCCTTTCTATTCCCCTCTTGATTGTATATTCCCCTCTGAATCCCCTCTTTATTGTATATTATCTCTTATACTTGTCTTTTCGCATTACTGTTATGTATTTCTTAGGAATGACAACGGTAGATCATCTCTTTTTCCTTTGTGAATGGCAACACTGGTCTTTTCATTCTGGGTTCCGGAGTTCGATATGTTAGTGTATTTTTTGAGTTAGATTCCGGGTATCCTTTTTCCTTTTATTTTTTCACCTTTATATATGTTGTCCAAGAAAAAATAGTTTATACATATAATCTATCTATTTCTTCAGAAACTAACATTTTTGTATTTGCTTCTACGAGATATTTGGACTCGAAAAAGAGTTTTGAAGAAGTGAACAAATCCTGATTTAGGCCTAGACTTTGTCCACGTGTATAGCGTTTGTGTTTGGATTTCGTCTATTTTTCTTTTATCGATTCCATACCATTGTTTTTTGATACTTTTCTTTGACTTGATCATCCGAAAATTGTAGTTTTTCCCATTTGCTTGAAGATTTGCTGATTTATAATTTATACTTTTATTTTGTAACCTTGTTAGAAAGTTAGGTTATTTGAGTTACAGCTTCTTACTTTTCTTTCATTGGACATTCAAACCTTTATATATATATATATATATATATATATATATATATATATATATATATATATATATATATATATATGTATACCTATATATATACCTATATATAAACCTATTATATATATATATACATATGTATATATATATTTGTTGTGCAACTTACAACAGAACTTTTTATAATTTTATTCCTTTTCAAGCAAATGAAGAATACAAAAGAAGAATCCATACGTATGGAAGTTTCATAGCTTTTGTTATCTTTTACAAAAACTAGTTAGAATTTTGTTAAAACTTTAGTTCTTGTTGCAGAGGTATGCTGTTTACCAGATCAAAACGAACTCGGAAAGAAATACTTTCAACAAGATGTACTTTGGAGAATATGAATTTAGAGAAGAATGTGTATATCTATTCAGACGCATTCTTTTGAATTTTTAAATCGAAAGGCGCTCTCTAAAATCTCCAAAAAGCGAATTGGCTTGAGTTGACTAGATAAAATACTCAGGGGATTTAAATTTTATATAAATTTTATATATAAAATTAATTTTCAGAAAATTGCCATTATCTCTTTTTACACTTTAAAATATGCAAGCAGTTCTCCTGTAGACTGCACTGCAGCTGCTCTTTGGGATGTATAATTCGAATAATTTTTCTAAAATATCTTAAGGAGAAATTTTTGCAGTGGATACTTGCAACATTCGAATGGAATCGGATTGGACTATTTTGGGTCTCGAGTGTTTCTGTTATGTATCCAATAACCACTTTTGCACCAATTAGCTAATATTTTAAAGTTGATTACAGACAATTACATGCTGGTATGTATGTACAGGGCTACACCCGTAACTGAATTTCAAACTCGACTTTAAAAGAGGATAGATAATGAATCAGGGACAGATCATGAACCGTTTGGCTGCAGGCCCGCCTTGCCGATATAAGAATATGCTCTACGTGTAGAGTGTTTTTGATTGTACCCAGAAAATAGATTTGTTGAAATACTTTGGTTCAATAAAAATGGTTTCCTAATTAAAATCTAGACATTTCCACATTTTATTTGTCAATAAAATATGGTCAAGAATATAATTTACAGTGTAGGCACCAGGATTATTTAATCGGCATCACCTGTGGTTTCCAAACCATTCTGAGCATGTATTTGGTACATGGTTTTTTTTTATTTAAAATCGGTACCCAAGCTCAGATTTTATGGATCTCAAAGCCAAAGAGTGATATATTTAAATAGACACCGCTTTACAATTTGATCGTCATGACAATTCATGAAGTCGAATTTTTCGATGGCGCGCGTCACGCTTTTGTCTCCCTTAAACACCAGTTCTCAGTAGGCATACAAATAAACATATTACAACATGGAACATGTAAGCTGGTGAGAGAATATCTCATCAGCTGTCGACAAACGGCATTGCTACTATATCATCTCGACTCTCTGACAATTACTCAAAACCATAGGGCAGTATTTTATTAGAACGCAATGTTTTAGCCATAAACAGTGAGTTTTCGATATAGTATATGACACAGCATTCCATGCAGTCGTCCAACGAAACCTAGAGACGCTCAATTTGCAAGCGCACATATCATAATTTAGCTACTATAAGTCTTTAACTTACCTGCAAGTATTCCATAACTAGAATTGTACTATGCGAATATAAAATAAGAGAAAAAGATTGATAAAGACTGCCATCACTTTACTCTATACACCAACGACTTTGACATCAACATCGTCAAACTGTATAAACAATCATTGATAGGCGCATTACAATATTATTCTACCAGTATCCTAAGCCTATAATCTCTTGTTCACTTGTGAGCCTGCATTACACACTTATATTTGAAAGAAAAAATGATGTAGGATATTTTGTATTTTTTTTAACTATGGTCCGGCACTTGATACACTATCATTCACCTACACTTCAACCAGAATCGTGAATCATTTAGCCATTGCATGAATTTGCTCCGGCGCACCAGTGGGGGCGGAACACACTGCGCCCAACAACACCACATCCATACCCGCAGGTTGGACTCGAACCCAAAACCAGGCGGCTGAGCGAGCGTGAGAAAACTCTTGCTTTTGACCTCTCAACCACAGGTTGGCAAAATAAACACTTAAATCCCATCAAGCGCGAAGCTTCAAATATGTTTTTACATAACTGTGAGACCAGAAATAGACCTCACACTCTTATGGTGAGACAGTTTTAAGTACATTATTTATTGTGTCTGAAACATCCAACCATATCTCCAATCAGAATGACGCCAAGGTTTACAGTGTGCTGACCCAAAGATCAGAAAATCATAAATTTAGGGGTGTCAAGACAGAAGGGAGTCGGATAACTTTTGAGAAAATCTGAAGTGACGACATCGGATAAAAGACTGACCAATGGAGAACGTGTTGTAGCGTAACCCTGAAGGCCGAAAATGAGAGTAAAGGAGGAGTGACAATCCTGAGGTAAAATGAGCCACAACCTATGACTTAAGAACGATGATACTTCGTGAATACAGTATGATGACTTGGTGAGAATGGAGTTAACAGATTAGCAGTTCGACATTAAGACTTATACAACGACTATGTATGTGGAAAGAACAGATTAAGAGAATAAAATAAGTACGAGTGTTCAAGCCAGCAGTACAATATGATCGGCGAATTACATGTAGATGAATTACACTGCGAGTTGATTCAAGTAATATGATCGGCGAAGTACTTGCTGGTGGTCAAGCCAAGACAGCCTTGAAGGTATCTATTCCTAAAATATTTACAGGTCGTCAAGACCTTTTAGGTATTTTAATACTGGTCTCACATTGTGTTTTTCCGACGGAATAATTAATAAGAAGAATAATTGCTGTAATTAAGTATTTTATGCTTTTTAATAAATATTTTATTGTTAAAGTTAAAATGGTGCAATCAATTTAGTATTACATTAATTAATATTCCTTTACAGAACTCGCGCGAAAGGTAAATAATTGGAGGGTTATCAGCGGCAATCAACGCAATATACAATAATAAATTAGTTCCATTATGTACGATTTTACGGCCATGTTAAGAGGTAGATATATATGTTAATAATAATTAATCTAAAGTGCTAACTTAAGACCCATTTACCACAATAACATCTTAAGAGAGTGAACACAATATAATTATGTGGTTATTTTATCCCTTTTAGCAATTTTCTTGGAACGGTTTGCTCCCAGACTATCGGTTCTAAAGACTTAATCACAAATTTAACCGGATGACCCAGGTATGAATGCAAGTTTGTAGAAGTAGAGCCAGTTTTCTACTAAATACTAGTCAATTATTGTCTTTGTATACATAGAATGACTCGCAAAGGAGTAATTCATATTTACCCTTTCTCACATATCACCCATCAACTATATGCACATACGGTATATTGATAATTAAAACTTAATTCAAATAAACACAAAGGTGTTTCAATTGCAGTGCTTTTGGTTAAATTTTCATATATGCATATACAGCGAAACCATGTTATTAATCATCATAAATACGCGAAATCTTACATATGATATAAATCAGGCATAATCGTATTGCCTTCCTTTGAAAGCGTTGAAAACTCATATCTCACCCGAAGAATAAGTATTTGTTATCCAAATGATATATCAGTTGGAATCTTATCTTTGTCAGTTCAAATGTACAAACGTGGTGAAATATATTACTGTCGATTACCAACGTGTCCTTCAGATTGCTTAAATTTGATCATTGAAATAATTACATTTGAATTAAGTCCTTGTACAAAAGCTTGGCGTCTGCGTTAGTAGTGCGATTAAATCTTTGAGGATTAATAAACATAAATTTTTAATTTAGAATGAAGGGTATTCATTAAATCTCTGGGAGAAAGTTTATTTGCGAATTTTATTATTGGGTCTCTACAGTAATTGTTTTCAGAGTTATGCATTTTTAGGTAATGTACTTAAATTGAATAGCTGTATAATATAATTGTGATAAACTAATAAATTATGTTGGAATGTATTTTGATTTCTTTCACGATGACTTTTATGACATTGTTCATTCTGTATGTCTGTCTGTCTGTCCGTTAGCACGATAATTGCCGTAAAAATGACTTAATCAAAATGAAATTTTAGTATGTTGTTCAGACGGTTTGAGGGACCTATGGGAATATGAATAAATGATATCACCCAATTATTTTTGGATTGAACCCGGGTTGAAAAAATGAAATACATTGAACCCTATCGGACCTAATTTTTCAAACATTTTTTAAACAGATTTAAAATTCACAAATTGCTTCGAAAGCTTTAGGAAATATTCAAATTATCCCATAAAATATATAAAAAAATTTCAGCAAAATATATTCAGTAGTTTTTTAAATAAAAATTAAAATAATAATTACACTTTTTATATGAAACGATCACGTGACACACTTCAAAATGATATATGGCATCCATCTTGTGTCAAAATCGTGATTTTTAAAGTGCTTTTAAATTCATATTTAGTGTTGCATCCGATCTAAAACCGCTTTATTTTTGCTTAAATTCTGTACATCTACCTACTGAAACAACCCAATTACAGTATATTTGAGTTTAAATGATCATCCAAATGTGATTATGTCTACAACGAAGCTTAGTTTTCACTTATAGAAAATGTAAACAGCAAAATATGTAGAATGAGTTGTATAAGAATTGCTGCATTTATTTAATGCAAAATTATTTTGCTCATGGAGTCTGCAATATAGCTGATATGAATGAAATATTCATTGATTTTTCAGAGAGAAGGACGATTTTTGGATGAAGTTTTAAGCATAGAGTTTAATTATTTGTATCTCCAAGGTTTTAAGTTTTTAAATAAAATAAATTATTATAGTATTGTGATGAATGAAATGAATGGAAAAATATTTATGAATGAAATGCTGCTTTTATAGAGAGAGCCAGGCGTGTTATATTTCGATGACGTCATTTAAATAAATTTCAGTTGCTTTCGATGAAGTTTTCAAATATAATAATTTACTGTAGTATTATGATAATTTTAAAAATATTACGGAGGAATGTATCACATTTTAGAGATGTTTAAACCAGACAATTTATATTTCAATGCCGTCATTTAAATGAAGTTCATTTTTTTCGATGAAGGTTTAAGTTTTCAAACATAATATATTAATGTAGTATTGTGATAATTTTTAAAATATTACCGAGGAATGTATCGCATTTTAGAGATATTTAAATAAAATTGCTATGCAGTTAGAAAGTGTTTCATAATCAATGCTTTATGCATGATTGATATTTCTTGTTTATAATTATCGGAAGAACTTACATTATACAGAGAGTGAATATAAATTATAAATTACAAGAACGTTTTCTATATTTATTTGCTACCCAAACAACGTATTATCGCATTTATATACCCCTAAGTAGAAATTTAGCTTTAAGTTAACGATTTAAGTATTAAC
This sequence comes from Amaurobius ferox, assembly GCA_951213105.1. Taxonomy (NCBI): domain Eukaryota; kingdom Metazoa; phylum Arthropoda; class Arachnida; order Araneae; family Amaurobiidae; genus Amaurobius; species Amaurobius ferox. The sequence continues at coordinate 157,545,255 of OX578139.1, forward strand.
CTCTACGAACTCATTAATTATTTTTCTTCGAGTATATTACTTTCATATTCGTTTTACCATGACTATGAGCAGAAACTCTATCCAATAATATAATCATTTATAACTCTACAGCTATCATAGTCAAATATATAAAATTTTTTGTTTATGGGTGGAGTACAATTTATCAGGGTATCTGATGTATAAATACCCCTCCCCCCTTATCATAAACCCTATTTCTACTTCTGCGAGTAAAGTAAATATATATTTCTTTTTCTTATGCTTTAATTTTCATTATTTTTTTATATTTCGTTTTCACAATTTCAAATATTCGTTGCATATCCCGTATAATACAAAATTTGCTCGTTAAAAGTGCGCAAATTAGACTTTCACTTACATAGTGCCAATTTGCAGTTCAGAATTTCTCGGTAGAATCCAGATTTTCACTAAAATCGGACGCGTTGTTATTAACTTTTATAATATTTTTTTTTCTTTTTTTCCCAATGGCCAGGCATTGACTCTTTCATCTTCGCCTATACATCGGCTAGAACAGTGAACCTCTTAGCCGTCAAAGACGTTGCCCCAGTGTACCAGTGGGGGTGGGAACACATTGCGCCCAACAACACAAACATCCATATCTTACGTGGGACTCGAACCCACAACGTGGCGGCCGATCAATCGCTGGAAACGCACTTTTACAATCTATATAAATAAAATTGAAAATCAGTCTGTCTGTATGTTTGTCTCATCATCACGGAGGAACGGCTGAACGGTGAAATTTTGTGGGTAGCCTTGAAATAGACCCACATAAAACGTAGTCTACGTTTTCAGTTTCTAAGACCAGAAGTTGTCGATATATTAATGAAAAACGAAATTTTTCATGAGTTCTGATCTCTTACTCCCTGGTTCTTTCAAACGAAGAGGTTGGAAATCGCTGGTTTAAAACGTGAAAGTGAATTAAAACTCTATCCCTAAGTTTGGTGGGAATTTAGTGCGCTAATCAGTTAATTTTTGAAAATCGCAGGTTTGAAATGTGAATTTCAATGTTAATTCTATCACCATTGTTTATTTTTCCCAAGTTCTTACTCAATGAAATGTATCAAGAAATTAAAATGGTTATATTAAATATCAGCATTTTATGAGGAAGATTCTATCTTATACCATACTGCTCAGCAACGCAATTGAATCAAATGTGTATGTTAATTTTTCTTATTATTTTTCCGATTTGAATAATAAATAAATGGATTAAAAATATATCTTATAAATGAACGGTTTGATTTTTCTTTTAATTATATTAATTACGGATTTTATTCATCAATTTCATTTATTTTGGCAAAGAGTTTTCAAACATATATATTGTGTTTAGCCAATAAACTCATTTAGCCGATTCTTGAAATAGAATAAAAGTAGAACGGGTATATCTTCTAATACAATTTTAGTGTTTTCACTTGGTATATACAAAGGGGATCAGGATGTTTTATGCTTCAGATCTGCAAATTCAGAGCTGCGGATTTGGCGGAATGTCTCTAACTTGGCAACTTTTCTTGAACATTGCCAAATTGACGGAAATGTCACCAAATTCATAAAAAGGCGCTAAATCAATTAAATTAATTTTGTTTTGTTAGAAGACAGTACTCACCAATGTGTCGGTAGCATTTGTCTGTCAATCACACTGCCTTACTCAGTAACACGTTTAACGAATTTTTAAAATATTGCCAAAATGATAAAAATGTTTGGAAATCCATAAAAATATCTAAAAATTGATAAAATTGTTCTTAATGAAATTGATAAAATTGCTCTTAATGAAATTGATAAAAATGCGCTTAATAAATGAAATTTGTTGTGTTTTGTTAGGAGATAGTATTGTGATGATGTTTCGTCAATGTTTCGCCAAATGGGGCTGTCAGTTCCATAGTCCCACTTGGCGATAAATTTGGCGATTTTTTAAATTGTCGCTAAATTGACGAAAATGTCGCCAAATCTTCCATAGAGATAGCATTAATCAGACGATACATTTTCCACCAATTTATTTGAAGAAAATGATATCATATCGCTTAGCGACTGATTTAAATTCAATGTGTTTATGTGGCAGACAATTTTAATTAAATCTTTTCCGATCTGAATAATGAAGATATGTATATAAAATATTTTACATTGACATTGCATTTTTGACTGGATAATATGAATTACGGTCTTAAGGTTTAAACATTATTACTTTCCTTATATACATAATGTATGAGGAAAGTATTGCGACGGGTGTCGAAAATTCGACTTCGAGTTTTCGACGGGAGAGCACGTTTCAAGCATCCCTGATCACGAATCAAACATTTTTGAAGTGATATCTCTCTCTCTCTGTGTGTGTGTGTGTGTGTGTCAGTGAGTCTGTGGAGTCAATAACTGACGAACGAATGGACCGATTCAAACAGAAATTGGTACAAAAATCACAATCCGTAAACACTGGAAGCCTATTGTTTTTAAACGTAATCGAATGTTCAGAACCCCCCTAAATTTTCGAGTGAAATTTTGAAAAAATCGTCAAGAAATCAAAACTGCTAATAAAGTTACGCAAATAGACATTTCTTGTGTAATTTTTCATTAGAAAACGATCGATATAAATTTTAAAACGCTAACATGTAGCGTTCGATATTGCACATTTTTCAAAAAAAATATCAAAAAGTCATATAAAATAAAAAAAAAATACTTCCTATTGTGAAACATGTTTACTTTTCATATGTAATACCATGCGATAAATTTGATGACACCATTCTCGTGGAGCTAGCTCATTCCATTCATGAAAAAGGTACTTTGAGCAATACTTTTGTATTTGAACGACAATAATCATTTTTCTGCTATAAGAATAACTTATTTCTCCCTCCATAACGCTTGGCGAAATTTTGTCGACGAATTTGGCGGAATGTCGCCAACTTGGTGGCTTTTTTAAATGTTGCCAAATTAACGAAAATCTGGCCACATGGATAAAAATGTCGCTAAATCAATGAAAATGACGACTAATTGTCGAAAATTTAATATCTTGGAAAGAATATAAGTTTCTACTATAAGAAAAACCTATTTTTTTTACTGTAAAAGTCGCAAATTCATTGCATTATATAAGGAAAGTCATATGTTGCCCACATCAAATTTTTATTATTGATATTTTCGGGGATTATTGATTCAGCGATCATTGATATTTTCAAGTTATTATACCATTGTTTTACTGTGGCTTAAATTGTTGAAAATCATGTATTGTACGTTGTGCAAGTAATCTTCTACAAATGCACAGGTATATCTTCTAATCTACGAGAATATAAATAGTTCAGATATATTGGCATATATTGGAATCAAGTACGGCCTTCTGGTATAAGTTTTACAGGGATTATTGATATTTTCAATTTATCACGTCATCTGTTATATTTTTTCAAAGAGTTCTGAGTCTCATATTGTTATACGAGTAAACTTCTACTAAACACACGGGCATATCTTCTAATCTGCGACGATATAAATAGTACAGGTATATATTTCCATATAATTTTAGCACTTTCTCGGCTTGGCATATATTGGAATCAATTACTGCCTTCAGGTTTAAATATTACGGTTTATAGATATTTTAAATTTATGCATGTAATTTCCCAATACATGGTATACCTTCTAATATTCGCGTATATAAGTAGTAGGGGTCCCATATAATTTAAACGATTTTATTTTGCATATATTAATTCAATTTCATATATGTTTAAATTTGCTTATAAACGGGGCCAGGATATTTTATTCTTCATATCTGCAGCAATGCGCATTGGATCAAAGTTGGAACTTATTACCTTCCTTATATACATAATGTATAAGGAAAGTATTGTGACGGGGTCGAAAATTCGAATTCGAGTTTTCGACGAGAGAGCACGTTTCAAGCATCCCTGATCACGAATCAAACATTTTTGGAGTGATGTCTGTGTGTGTGTGTGTGTGTGTGTGTGTCAGAGAGCCTTTGGAGACGATCACTGACGAAGGAATGGACCGATTCGAATCAAATTTGGTACAAAAATCACAATTCGTAAACACTGGAAGCATACTGTTTTTGTACGCAATCGAATGTTCAGAACCCCCTGAATTTTCGAATGAAATTTTGAAAAAATCGTCAAAAAATTAAAACCACTAATAAAGTTACGCAAATAGACATTTCTTATGTAATTTTTCATTATAAAACGATTGACATAAATTTTAGAATGCTAACATGAACCGTTCTCGAGATATTGTACATTTTTCAAAAAAATTATCAAAAAGTCATATAAAATAAAAATAAAAATATTTCCTATTGAGAAACATGTTCACTTTTCATATGTAATACCATGCGATAAATTGGGTGACATTATTCTCGTGGATCTAGCTCGTTCCATTCATGAAAAAAGATACTTTGAGTAATACTTTTGTATTTGAACGCCAATAGTCATTTATCTGCTTTAAGAATAACTTATTTCTTAGTGCATAACGCTTGGCGACATTTTGGCGACGAATTTCGCGGAATATCGGCAACTTGCGACTTTTTGAAATGTTGCCAATTTAACGGAAATCTCTCCAAATGGATACAAATGACGCTAAATCAATGAAAATGACGACAAAAATTTGTTGGATGATGTATGACGTCGAAAATTCAATATCTTGGAAAGAATACTAGTATCTACTATAAGAAAAACGCATTTTTTTACTGTAAAATTAGTAAATTCATTACATTATATAAGGAAAGGCATGTGTTGCCCACATCAGATTTTTTTCTTTTTCGCGATTTCGCACACTTTCAGGGCTTTTATTTAGGATATATCAAATGAGCTTATATATGCCCGAGAATGCAAGATAATTATTTCTAGTATTATATACGTTGAAACAAGAATTGGTTGCTTTGTCTAAATTCATCGCAAGTCCTGTAAGCATTTTCAAGATGACTTTGAAAAAAGCCCCTTCGCATATGTAAAAAAAATAAATACGTGTTAAGTGAAGTAACCGAAAAACACGTTTAACCTACTAAAATGCTGTAAGTTTTCTAAACCACTTTACTTCAAGATTCTCAAATTCTATTATCCTAACACGATTTCCAGGAGAAATGTATATAACAAGGAATTTAGTATGAGCATTAAAGAAATATCCCTTCTCTAACCAAAAAAGAGAAAGAAAGAGAAAAGAAGGATAGTGCAATGTACCAAAGTTCCAAAATTACTTAAATGCGTTTTCCAAAGAGTTTTACACCGCAGAAACAAATGGATAATAAAGAAAAAGAAGAGCTGAAGCTTAAAACGGAGAAGGTTTGAGAAGTTCCACATAAGAAGATTGTATAAATGAAAAAAAAATCATTACTAGTTTTCTAACGTCGATTCAATAACCAACTCTCGATTATATTTGTTGAACATTTTTTTAAGCTGAAGTTTCCAGTAATACGTTAGTTGAAAGGAAAAGTGAAAATAAACAAAATAAAAAAAATTACTGGGCGTTTGTGAAGAAGTTCTTGGAAATTCCTTTTATAAAAGAGGGAATAGTAAAAGTACATCCAAACGCATAAAAGTTCTATAGCAGTTTATTTTTCAGACTTTATACTACACTTTATTAAATCTTCATTCTTCTTAGAAGTAGAAGCTGCTTTGCTGATAATGCACACTGGAAGAATATATTTTCAAAATGTGCACTTTAAATAATATCTATGTAAAGAGTCTGCTCATTGGAAAAAAGTGTCTTCAGGTTTCAAACTGTAAAGAAAAAGATAGGAAAATTCAGTTTGGAAACAAAATGCTTTCCGAGTCAAGAAATCTTAACATGACCATTTAATTTTTGCATGGCCTTAATATGATATTGTGAAACCAGAAATATAATTTTCCGAGAACAGTAAAGTACGGAATTGTAAGAATCGATTTTAACAAAAGAGTAAACAAACCGGTGACAACGTTGACAATAAATCGAACGAATATTTATTGGACAATAAATATACTAATTGAGTATCTGAACTTCAGGCACAGAGGTAGACGGGTGATGTCCAACCCCTGACAAGCTATACCTCACAGTTGGGGGCGAAACAGCTAATGAAAAACGCTAAAATTCAAGAAGGAGGGCTTCGTTAAAGCCATACTATGAGTTGCTAGTCAGCTAAGACAGGACTGACAGATTAATTTGTGAGAAATAAATGATGAGAGACTAAAATGAAGCCGAAAAAAGCGTCTATGCGTTGATTTTTAGATCTTCTTCACCGCTTCTGCTTATAATCAACGAGCCTGTGAATGTCAACATGTGAACCGTTCGTTTGGAGGTATTACCTTCTTGTATATGGTCATTTATTGGGCAATAAATATACAGATTAACTTACTGAACCTCAGGCACCGAGACAGAATGGCGATGCCAAGCCCTTGACAAGTTATAAGTCACCTTGATTGGGATGTACCATCTAATAGGAAACAGTAAAAAGGCACCGAGGAAAGATTCACAAAAGCTATGTTATGAATCATTATTCAACTAAAAGATAACACTGGCAGATGAATTTGCGAAAAAGAAAAGACGAGAAACTAGAAATAAGATAAAAGGAGCATTCATGCTTTGACTTATAGATCTCTCCTTACCGATGTTGCTGATAACCAACAAGCTCGATGGATTTCAACATGCATGCCATTCATTTGGATGTATTACCTTCTTGTATATGGTCGATTATTGGGCAATAAATATACAGATTAACTTATTGAACCTCAGGCACAGAGACAGAATGGCGATGCCTAGCACTTGACAAACTATAAGCCACGGTGATTGCGAAGCACCATATAATAGGTAACAGTAAAATTTCACGGAAGAAAGCTTCACAAAAGCAATATTAGGAATAGTTATTCAACTAAAAATAATACTGCCAGATGAATTTGTGAAAAATGAAAGACGAGAAACTAGAAATAAAATAAATTGAGCATCCATGATTTGACTTCGAGATATCTCGTTACCACTGTTGCTGATAATTAACGAGCCCGATGAATTTCAATGTATCTGTAGTATGCATTTGGTGATATGTAACTTTTTCAATATAGTTGTTTATTGGACAATAAATATACATATTAACTTACCGAACCTTAGGCACCCAGATAAAATGGCGATGCCTAGCCCTTGACAAGCTATGAGTCACAGTGATTGCAAACCGCCATCTAATAGGAAAGAGTAAAATATCACGGAAGATGGCTTCGACGAAGCTATGTTATGAATTATTATTCAACTATAAGAAATGACTGTTAGATGAATTTACGAAAGGGGAAATATGAGAAACTAGAAAGAAGACTTGATTTCGAGGTCTCTCGTCACCGATGTTGCTGATATTCAAGGAGTTCGAAGAATTTAAACATGTGTGCCATTCATTTGGTGGTCTGTAACTTCTTTTATATAGCCATTCGTTGAGTAGTATCACAATTCATTTATTATTTTGTATTAATCTAGTCATACGTTCGTTCTCACATTTTTTAATTAAATGCAAACGTACGAGATAACTGATGTCCACGATAAACGCAGTTAGCATAATGCTACAAATTAAATGAAAATATTTTTATACCTGATTATTTAATAATATTGATTAGTAATACAAGTATTGAATTTAAGCTAAAATGGTGCAATTATTAGTAACAATAATAATTATTACATTTCAGTAAAAGTAAGTATCTCACTTAAGAAGTAAATGAAGTTTTTCTAAATTTTACAAGGCAGTGTATTTTATGCAATTCAATATAAGTAAAATTAATAAATATATTTTTTTGTACCACTGATAATTTTAACATGATATATAACCTAAACATGATATATGATATAAGAATCATCTTATTATGATATTAAAACCTTAAGCCAGCCAAGACGAAACACTTCGGGGCGCCTGTGCCAGGGGCACTTATCCCCACATCGGATTTTAATAATTGTCCAATTTTAATATGTTTCTCGTTGTATTGATGTTTCATTATTCCATGCTGGATGTGTCTTGAAGATGCGTCGAAGTAGGTGTTGGTGACTCTGTCTTGGTATTGGCTGACTACCTAAAAGAGAGGTAGAAAGGGGCTGGGGCGAAAGGAAAGCTCAGGTCTGGTAAAATATACCAGTCCAGGAAATTTAGTTACATATTACTACAATAAAAGGAAGATTGCATTATTAAACGTTAGCATAAACCATGACTATGTATTAAAATAGCCTTCATATGTACAAAAATAAAGCAAAAAATAATGCTGTTCAATTTGTGAGGTACAAGTATTGACAGAAAGCAGTTTTATTTTTGTTAAATTATTTATTTAATTACTTTATACACGTTTATAAAATTTGAGTAGAAATTTGTTTGTAGCATATAAGAAACATATTTGTTAGTGCCAATAATTAGAATGTGTAAGTCTTTATAAGTTACACACAACTGCATTCTGAATAATATAGTTCCGAAAGTTCATTTATCAAAATGAGTGTTCGAATTATTTTGACAAATTATTGTTCATAGCAGATTCATGTAGATACTATTGAACGTACGCCACCTGCCTACCACATATAAAAATCTTACCAATAGGTTGTGCAGTGGATATATACATTGCACAAGTACACAGCCGTTACTATAAAATAGTTAATTTATCTTCTGTACCTAAAACATGTTAATCGGTGGCATGCTTGAATGAAAATACTTTTCCTAAACATATAATATTGATTGGAAGAAAAGTATAAATATATTTATTTTTCTGCTTCTTTCAGAGAAACACGTTTAAAAACATTTCTAAATACCTTACTGATAGCTTTAAAACTAAACTTCCTGGAGATTTTCAAATTATATTCTTCTATCACAATTTTAAGGAACAAACTACAATAATTTGGTTTAAGTACTAAAGGATTTCCCTTTGCGAGAAATAAAATAAAATAAAATAATAATGTTAGAAAGTATTTAAGCTTGAAACTTGCTAAAATGGATTTACCAAAGCATTTTACACCACAGAAACAAATTGATTACAAAGTCGAAAAAACCAAACAGCTTGGAATGGCTAACAGGAAGAAGTGTAAGAAAGTTCCACATAAAAAGAAAACAGTAAAAATGGGTAAGCAATACTATCACTTGTTAATAGTTATCTCTTGTTAAAATATCTTATTACTAGTTTTCAAAATTCTTTTCAATAACTATATCGAGATTAGTTTTTCCTTGCATGGTTTTAATACTTCCAGCTGGAGAACATATGTTAGACAGGAAGGAAATAGAAACTTAAAAAAGTACATTTCTCTTCGATTTCGTGGAATAACCACAATTTTTGTTGAAACAAGGATAGAAAAAGATGAATCCAAACCGCGAAAGTTTTATAGTGTTAGTTTATGATATTTTAACACATTTTAAATGTCTTAGAATATGAATAAATTATTTTTGGTGTGCCTGCAGTAATTTGTACATATTCATACTAGTTGTGGAATTATAGTGTAAATGTCTTCACATAAGTCCGTTAGATTAGGTATTTGAGAATAAAAAGATTGCAAGAAAGAAAAGATGGAATATGCTTTGTTAAGAAATAGTGTTTTTGATAAATTCTGAGGACAAAATTACACGGAATTATTTTCACTATGCAAAGTTTAAACTTTATAAATGTGGTGTTATTATTATTTCTTAAATTTTTTAAGTTGGCATCATTTTAAAATACGCCAAGTCACCAAATAACGTAAATAATATTTAAAACAGCAGGTTCAATGTAACTTGAAGTAAAATTGCTTTTATGATTATTTTGTGAAATTGAAATTATAATGCTTATCAAAAACAACAAGGAGTAAAACAGTCTATTAAAAGGCATGTAAAATTTCTTTCTAAAGTTTACCATGAATTTAAATATTGATTATTTAGTCATGGGTATGATGCTTTCAGGTCTGACTTTGGGCTGCTTAAGGTAAGCACAGAAAACAACGATGCCTATTCGCCGGCGTTTATTCAATTGTAATTTTAAGAAAATATTGACAACATTTTAAAATCCTAATGTGTAAAGCATTTTCTTAATGATTTCAGTTATATAATATATGAAGTGGTGTCGACAAAAGCGGGAATTTAGGATCATAAATCTTCTCCCCCTCCCCAGGGTTATGACCTTAATTCCGGTCAGGGATCCATCAGACACCATTGAAGTTAGTAAAAATAACATTTAGAGTAGTGGGAAACAATATGTTTTTTGTCCCCCCCCCTTTTTATGACAACGCTAATGAATATATGAAATAACACGATTATATATTCTAGATTTAAATATTAGTCTATGTTACAGTATTAATGGATTATCTACATAATTATTAACATCAATTGTGTATATATATCAGTCTAAAATTCATTAAAATAACAATATGCGCTTACAGCTGAATACTTTTATTTCTTTTTACAAGTTTGAAATCCCGAAAAGTGTTTCCGTTTTCCTGGTGAAAATGGGGTTATGGAAAAAATGGAATCAAACAATGAATTTGATCAAACAAAAGGAGGAGTACCAGGAAAGCTGAAAAAAATAGTCATTGCAAATAATTATTTTGTATATGCTATATAAAATTAGCTTTATATCCTATTATGTAATCTATATCTGTGATTATTTTTCTAATCTGTATCCTTTGATTAAAGTCCAGGCGAAGCTTATCAATTGATTTTACATCGTAATAATTATGCTCTTACTACGTTATGGAAATTCTTTGACATGCCAACTATTTGTCAACTCTGTAATTTTACATGTTTTTCTTTTTATTTTAGAATCTCAACTACTTTATAATCCATCGGAACGTCAAATATATGTGTTATTACAACTATGACTATTTTATTGTTATTAGAACTATGACTATTTTATTGTTATTACAACTATGACTATGTTATTGTTATTACAACTATGTGTTATTACAACTATGTGTTATTACAACTATGTATGTGATTCTGTTTTATTTTTCTGTTTCTTGTCCTTGCCTGTATTGTCTTGTTTGTACTAATATATTTGCTTTATTTTCTCTGTCATTTGATGCGGTTATTTTCTACCTAAATTATAACTAGATTAAAAAACAAACCTAAAATTATTCGCCATATTTAATTTATTATCAATACAGCTAACTTTTGTGCAGAATATAAAATAATAGAAATATGTATTTCTATTGAATATGAAAATAATTACAGAAACGTTTTAATATAACAGTTAAAATCCAAACCAAATGCAATAATATGATATATCCTTAACTAAGAGAGACGAAAATATTTTCTCGTACTGTGACCTAAATTTGCACATTTTCAAACATTGGAGAAAGTTGTTTGAGACCAAATATCTGAATATTGCTTCGTATAGGATACAACATATTCTTTTAAATACATGCTCTTCAAATGTTGAAAGTATTTTATTAGAATTTATCTCCCCGCTAAAAACAGCATTCACAGGAACAAAAATTTAACCAAATTCGATCTAGGTTTCGGAGAAATAAGTTACACAGTTTCCTGTGTATGGATTTGTCTTTTTTCTAGTGTCTTTATTTTTTTTTACTCGAAGAAAAATCATTCGAGAATTCTCTACAAACGCGCGTACAGAGGGAAAAAATGTGTTTTTACTTTTGTTTCCCATTCCTTTTAGGCTAACGTAAAACTGGAAACTTGTGCAGAGAGTTTAAAAAATCGTGTAAGAAAGAAGAGAATAATCGCGATACAGTTATTGAAACGAAGTTAGAAAACTAGTAATGAGAAATTTTTTTCAACCTATACAATCTCTTTATGCGAAACTTTTCGAAGCTCCTTATTTTCCGTTTTGAGCTTCGGTTCTCTTTTTCTTTTTTTATCCATTTGTTTCTGGGGTGTAAAAGTCTTTTGGAAAATGCATTTTGGTAAGTTTCGAACTTAAGTACATTCCATCACTTTTTCTTCTGTTTTTCGAAAGAGGAAGGGTATTTCTTTACTGTTCATATTAAATATCTTGTTATGTAGTTTTCTATTGGAAATCGTTTTAGAGATAATAGAATTTAAAAAAATCTTGAAGCAGAGTTGTTCAGAAAACTCTGCTTCAAGAGTTTTAGCACATAAAATTGTTTAATGCGTTACTCAAAATATACAGGGTTCGTAGAAAAGTCCTTAAGGACCGATATAAATTTGTAAGGAAAGGCTCATGAGCATACGTGTTGGGTATTACTGGGAAAATGCCATATCCAATAGAATAATATGTTGCAGCTCGACTAGCTAATAATTTAAAATTTTAGCACATCGAACACGGCAACAAAGTGATATAAACAACAAAAAATACAATTGCAAAGCTGTACAGCATTTATCTAATAAGTAGAAATTGACACTAAATATGTTACAGACGGCATTGTTCGGGCGCAATATGGTCATTGGCGAATAGCTGCCTTACTCAGGAATGGTAAATAAATGGCACATGCGCAGGAACCGAATGCACAACCAATTCAAAATTCTCTCCGTCTGCAACAGCGCACATCTTCATTTCAGGAAAAATATTAACATGCAGTTTGAAAAACATTGACCGTGCTCCAGCATGTAGCATCCGCTAAAGAATTTAGGAAGAATATTAACATGTACTTTGAAAAACATTGACCGTACTCCAGCATGTAGCATCCGCTAAAGAATTTAGGAAGAATATTAACATGTACTTTGGAAAACATTGACCGTACTCCAGCATGTAGCACCCGCTAAAGAATTTAGAAAGAATATTAACGTGTACTTTGAAAAACACGGACCGTGCTCCAGCATGTGGCATCGGCTAAAGAATTTAGGAAGAATATTAACGTGTACTTTGAAAAACATTGACCGTGTTCCAGCACGTAGCATCCACTAAAGAATTTTAGAAGAATATTAACATGTACTTTGAAAAACATTGACCGTACTCCAGCATGTAGCACCCGCTAAAAAATTTAGGAAGAATATTAATGTGTACTTAGAAAACATTGACTGTGCTCCAGCACGTAGCATCCACTAAAGAATTTTGGAAAAATATTAACATGTACTTTGAAAAACATTGACCGTACTCCAGCATGTAGCACCCGCTAAATAATTTAGAAATAATATTAACGTGTACTTTGAAAAACACTGACCGTGCTCCAGCATGTAGCATCGGCTAAAGAATTTAGGAAGAATATTAACGTGTACTTTGAAAAACATTGACCGTACTCCAGCAAGTAGCACCCGCTAAATAATTCAGAAAGAATATTAACATGTACTTTGAAAAACATTGACAGTGCTCCAGAATGTAGCATCCGCTAAAGAATTTAGGAAGAATATTAACATGTATTTTGAAAAACATTGACTATGCTCTAGCATGCAGAATTCGCTAGAGAATTTAGGAAGAACATTAACATGTACTTTGAAAAACATTGACCGTGCTACAGCATGTAGCATCCGATAAAGAATGACTAGCATGTATTGCTTTCTATGCACATGTTTTATGCGTATTTGATTCCGATGGTTACTAATTAGACTATTCTCTACAATTCTCTAAATGGCATTTTTTCCTATCTTGCTTTATTGCGCGAGATCCTGTTCCTAACTGCTTCAATTCTTGACCGGCGAGCTGCAATCTCATTTATTCATGATCATAGCCATTTTACTAAAGGTAGACTTAACGTGTACATTTAGGGATTTTTCATTCCGAAGTTAAGATACATTTTCCCTATTAGAAAAGTATAAATGTCCTTAAATATATTAATATATAGACAGTAAGGTATATTTCCCTATATATAATTATGTATAGGGAAAGTTTGGACTGGGGTTTAAATTTGGATTTTAAACTTTTGGTGAATTTACGCATTTTGGTTATTCTAAAACAGTGTTTTTAAAATTTTGTTGACAGCTGAATCGTTTTGAAATATCAATTTGGTGGCGGAAACCCCAAATTAGAAAAATTTCATTGTAGTCCAAATTATGCATTCTAAATGTTACGTCATTGTTTATTTTTCAAAACATTTACATGACCTATCACATCACGGAACCCTTGGAATATTGTTGCGGAACACTGAAAAATACTGCTCTAGAATACGAATTAACTAATATTGAGCACGAATCCTGCGTACTTCTCTTTGCAATGTATGTATTTACTCGATCACATAAACTAAAGGGCACAATTTCAAAACATTTGGTATTTAAGTGAGTTACGTTGGATCCTGATGGTAATTAGAATTCAGCACAAATTGCAATAAACTTTTTTTTTCCAAATTGGGCATGAAAATCGACTAAATCTGAAATAAAAATTTAATACTTAACGGAAAATAGTAGTTTTTGAGAGTAAAAATTTAATATATTTTGCTATTATTTTGATTTTGAATAAGTGTTTGATATTTTTTAAGGAAAATTTCATATTCCAACATTTGCTTATTGTTAATGTGAAAATATTTCTCTTTTAGTAATGCACGTTTAAGCTGAATTATTTTATTTTGTATGATTATACAAATATGTCATAGCTCAAGATAAATAATTAATATAGCTTGTCAGTAAAATAATTTTCAACCAAAGTCACCAGAAGCAATTTTTTTCGTTAAAGTGAAGATACTCAATGCTTCTATTTATTCACCTAACATAAAGCATTTGAAAATATTTTACAAAAAATTATTTTTGAAATGTGATAAATGTTAATCTTCATAATTTAAAAAAAAAATTTACTATGAATTCATTTTTCAAAATTTAAGGAAATCTAAGCTTAGTGCATGAATCTTTATTTATTAAATATGTATCTTAATTTAAAGCAAATATAATAACTATTTTGTAATTATGCAGATTGACGCAAAAATATTAACTTGAAAAAAATATATTTAATAAACCGCCAAACTTGGGGAAAATTGCATTGCTTACAAATGCACTTTTTAGCGCTGTTTACTTGCGTCTGATATTGATGCTGTTTGCTTTAGTGATGAAATTGTAATGTATATTTTAAAATTAAATTTGAAATATTTGTTTTTTGAAAGTTAAAAACTAATGCCCTTAAACATATTCATTACATTTTTGTTTTATACATTGTTTTTGCGACAAAATGTATAAAATCAATGCATTTAGTTTAGAAAAAAACACTGTTGGGATATTTAATTTTTTGAAATTTCTGCAACTTGACGAAATTTTAACCTGGGAAAATTCGCCAAATATCTCTACAATACATAATGTAGAGGGAAAATATTGGATTCGTGTCGAAAATCGCAGTTTGAGTTTTCGACGGATCTACACGTCTTGGGACCTTAAGAATACGAAATAACTATTTTTAGCTTAACATCTGTGTGTGTCTGTGCGCTCGCTAGAGCGTGAGTGTGTGTGTCTAGCGCAATGTATATATTCACTCTAACTCAAAAACAGATTGTCCAAATTTCAAAAATTTTATAGCTAATAACATTTGTGGGTTATTCTGGTGCTGATTAGATTCTGGTACGATTCGGGATAAAATAACTTGCCTTTTTTGCGAAATGGCCCGCAAAATTCGTATGCATCGACTTTAGTTAAAATGCTAATTGAAAATGGTAGATTAGTCACTTGCGGATTACTTTGATGCTGATTAGATCTTAGTACGATTCGGGAAAAATGAATCGGCCTTTTTTTTGCTAATTGTCCCACGAAAATTATCAACATATGAAATAATGGACTACGCACTTTTAAATATATCGAATGAATGCCTGTTTTACTCATAATTTTTGTTGATAAAAAAAATAAGATCAAACTCATTTCTCCAAGACTAGTCGTTCTCGAGATATATATATATTTTCGTTTTTCTACGCCACCTCTGAAAATATATCCTGTTACCAACGGAAAGCGAAAATTAAATGCAAATTCAGTGAAATTTCAAATAATTATGCATGCTATTTTGCGAAAATAAACTAAATGCAATTAATTAATAAGGAAATAAAGAGAAAATTAATTTGATTCTGTTGGGAAAGTCATATGCATATTTAAAACAACAAATTCGATCGAATTTCAAAACAGTATTTATTTTATAAATTATTTTGTGCAATAACATGCAAAGGAAGAAAATAAAATGCATTTAAGTCTGTAGAAAGTCATGTGCTGCCCGCCTCAGATTTTGTGCTGCCGCCTCAGATTGGGCTGCCCGCCTCAGTCATGTGATGACCGCATCAGATGATGCCGGTAGCCCTCCGCATGATCTACAGTTGTACCATCCTGTAATAACATCAGCTGTATTCCTTTTGTATACTCAACACTCATCGCTAAACTGTGGTTCACACGTCTAGCCCGTGGATTCATTGCTTCACTCCGGAAATAATGGCGACTCAAGCGAATACGAATACTTATTCACCATAAAACAAAACTTGTTCTACTATCAGGATCGCAGAAACGTGTCATCCAGCTCTGGATTGGTCTACATAACCGAACCAGTAAGAAGTTGTCAATTCAAAATGAATCATAATTTAGATCATAATTTATATGAGGGAAAAATTATAACCAAAAGGTTATATAGACCTTATATCTGTTGAGAATAAATCTATTGTCTAATCATTTAATGAAGATATATTACTTTGCAGCTGTATTCTTATTTGATTCGACTGCTAGGTGTTTCATATTGAAAAGTACATTCTAAGACAAAAAAATCGACGCACAAAAAATAATTATCCAAAGGAGACAAAATTTGGTACGTGCAATGTGGATGTATAGAAAAAGAAATGATTAGAATTTCAGAACAATTGTATGATTTATTGCATTGAAATATCTGCACAAAGGGCACACCAATATGGAGTTGGCCCACTTCTGGCCTTCATACAAGCTGTTATCTGAATGTGGCATTGATGCATAAAGTTGCCGGATGGTGTTCTGAAGGTGTCGTTCCAAATGGCCTTCAATATGACGAGCTAAATCATCTACATTCTGGGATGGTCGCAGGCTACGCCCCATCTCAGCCCAAATGGGCTCAATATGCGATAGATCTGGGGATCTGGCTGGCCAAGGAAGTGTGTCGTAAGCACGCAGACAATCAATAGAGTGGCGTTCCGTGTGTGGCCTGGTATTATCTTGCAGAAAAGTTAGCCCGGGGTGCCGTGAAAGGAATGGCATAGCAACGGGTCGTAGAATGTCGGCAACGCAACACTGCGCTGTGATGGTGCCACGGAGGAATATCAAAGGGGTCGGCTATCAAAAGAAATGGCACCCCCAGACCATAGCTTCCTGTTGTCGGGTCGTGTGGCGTGTGACATTAAGAACAGGATCCTGTCGATATCCGGGCTGTCTCCAGACACGTCTGCGCTGGTCGTTGGGACTCATTTCGAAACGGGACTCATCCCTGAAGACAATTCGCCCCCAATCAGAACATATGAGCAAAGTAAAACAGAAATTAAAAATTAATTCATTACCAGAATTTTATTTAAACTTGTTGACAATGATATAAAACAAAGGAAATCTTATTATACTTTGGGAGCCTGAATCGTGCTTAGTCAAGGCTGACTGGATTCGAGTTGGTCAAAATAACAATAGAAATAATCTGAGTCGGTTAGATTCGTTGATGTCGATGGAGATAAATTTAGTCCATCTGAATTAATTGGTTTCGATTGAGCCAATGAAATTCACTTGAGATGGCTGGCGGCAATTTGTTATATTGAAATTCATTAACTAACTGCCAGCCATACCACGTAGGTTTCAACTTAGACGACTCTAACTAACTTATTGATTCCAATATAATCAATTACTACCGATAGGTCTTACCCAGTTGTCGTCATCTGAAAGTGACTGATAATTGACTAATTGGTAGCAATAAGTTAATTGGAGTCGTTTCAAATGAAGACAACTGGATAAGAGCTGTCGGTGGTAATTGATTATATTGGAATCAATAAGTTAGAGTCGTCTAAGTTGAAACCAACGTGGTATGATTGGCAGTCAGTTGATGGATTTCAATGCAGTAAATTGAAGTCGTATACATTGAGTTGTGGAAGGCAATAGTTTAATAGGAGTCAACAGATTCTATGGCGAAAATTTGAAATCATTCGTTGTCAATTGGCTCATAATCGACACAAAATAATTCCATTGAATATCTTTGATTGAATTATATTCAGAAAGTCGAAGATTATTAGCGCTTGAGGAAGGAACCCGGGTCCAACACAGAATCGAATGCATTCGGAATTGGAGGATAGAGCGCCCTGGCATTTGTCGTGCCGTCGATAAGGTGAGTAAATGGAGGAAGATGTGAGGTATTGCAAGCGAAGGGACGGTACAAACACGTGTGTCAAATGTTGGAGCGCTCGTGGTTGGACACTGAATGCATATCTAGAGGAAAGCGTTCGGGCTCTGATAATTTTGTCTATTTTAACCAGTATTTACTAAGATTTGAAGTGAATAACATCTATGGTTGGAATATTTGGATCTATGGTTTTTTTACTTATCATAATCATTTTATTTATTATATTATTATTATCATAATTATTTTATTTGCTTATCATATTTTTTGACTTATCGTAAAATTTTATAGATAAGTCAAAAAAAAAACCCCATATCTATCCAAAAGCTATGGTTGGAATATATGGTTCGAATATAACATCTATGATAAAAATATTAACAATTTATATTTTTCTCAAAAATATAGTACCATTTAAGAATATTCAAAAATAATATTAATTAATATGTTAATTTTTTGAGCAATTTTTTTTTCGAAAAATACAAAAAAAGCTTTTGTCTGAGCGAGTTTTCACTACAATAACTTCTAATTTATAAAAGGTAGATATAAACAGTAAGTATCTGATATGTTTGGAAACAATATTCAGGAACAGATTTTAGATCCATAATTTGTTTTACAAAGCTCTTATAGATTTTGAGCAATTGTGCTTTCAAATTGTAGAATATAGTAACAATTCTATTTTTAAAGTTCATAATGCTGGTATCCCCAAAACTACAAAAAATGCTAGCTTTTAACAGCAAGAAGTAATTTACAGCACTTTGAAAATCCTACAAAGATATAATATTATGTTTCAAATCTCGTTCTTAGTTTTCGAAATATAGTGGTATCCTATAAAATGTACTGGGCGTAATCAAACTTATATAGACTTGGTGAGAAGTATGTATCTTACTTTATTTACCAAAAGCATGTTTTATTGGTTGTAAACGAAAAACAAAACGAGTAATAAACTTTCTAAACTTTATTGGAGTTTTACTTTACAAACGTTATTCACTAAAAATCCTTTCGACTCCATCGAACACAAGCTACCACTTGATGGGGCCGACATAGCTGAAATTTTTACTTTTCCTACTTACATAATATAACTGCAGGAAAGTACCGTGACAGGGTCAAAATTTGAATTCGACTTTTTGACAAAAGAGCCCGTTTCAAGCATCACTGAACTCGATCCGAACGTATTTAAGGTGTTGTCCTTGTCTCTGAATATATGTCAGTGTGTGTGTGTGTGTATTTTTAACACTTTACAACAAAGTTGAAAAGTGTTTATGACTTTGTTCATTCTGTCTGTCTGTCTGTCTGTCTGTCTGTCTGTCTGTCTGTCTGTCCGTTAGCACGATAACTGCCGTAAAAATGTCTTAATCAAAATGAAATTTTAGTATGTTGTTCAGACGATCTGTAGGACCTATGGAAATATAAATGAATAATATCACACAATTAGTTTTGGATTGAACCCGGGTTGAAAAAATGAAATACATTGAGCCCTATGGGACCTAATTTTTCTAACATTTTTTAAGCGGATTTAAAATTCACAAATTGCTTCGAAAATTTTAGGTAATAGTCAAATTGTTCCATAAAATGTATAAAAAAAAATTCAGCTAAATATATTCAGTAGTTTTTTAAATAAAAATTAAAATAATAATTACACATCTTATATGAAACGATCACATGACCATGATATTAAACGATCACATGACCCACTTCAAAATGAGATATGGCATCCATCTTGTTTCAAATTCGTGATTTTTTAAAGTTTTTTTTAATTCATATTGAGTGTTGTATCCATCCTAAAACTACTTTATTTCTGCTTAAATTCTGTGCATCTACATACTAAAACAACACAATGACAATATATTTGAGTTTAAATTCTCATTCAAATTTGATTATTTCTACAATTAAGCCTATTTTTCACCTATGTAAAATGTAAACAGCAAAATATGTAGAATGAGTTGTATTAGAATTACTGTATTTCTTTAACACAAAATAATTCAGTCCATGGAGTCTGCATGGCTGATATGAATGAAATATTAATTGATTTTATAAACAGAAGGACGATATTTTTCGATGAAGTTTTAAGCATAAAGTTTATGAATTGTAGCTCCATGGTCTTAATTTTTAAATAAAATAAATTATTATAGTATTGTGATGAATGAAATGGAGAAAGTTATGAATGAAATCCTGCTTTTATAGAGAGATCCAGGCGTGTTATTTTTTCTATGACGTCATTTGAATTAATTTCAGTTGTTTTCGATGAAGTTTTCAAATATAATAAATTATCGTAGTATTATGATAGATTTAAAAATATTACCGTGGAATGTATTGCATTTTAGAGATATTTAAACCACGCAATTTATATTTCAATGCCGTCTTTTGAATGAAGTTCATTTTTTTCAATGAAGGTTTAAGTTTTCAAATATAATAAATCAATGTAGTATCGTGATAAGTTTTAAAATATTACCGAGGAATGTATTGCATTTTCGACTTTTTTAAATAAAATTGCATTGAAGTTGGAAAGTGTTTCATAATCAATGCTTTAAGCATGATTGATCTTTCTTGTTATTAATGTCATTATTGTTGTATGTGTCCGTGAGTTTGACAAAATGATATTTTATGAACGAAATTAGCAATTTGAGAAAAAAATGGTACTGTTATTATAATCAGTGAAAACTGTAACCCTGATGAAACCAGAGAGAATAATTGGAAGACACCTCACATTTGGATTTTTTTTTTTTTTTTGAAAAAATCATTAGAGAGTCATATTGTTAAACATTTTTTAAGCAATTCATCATTAGAAAAATATATGGCAGCCACTTTAAAACGTTACCATGAACCGTTCATAAGATACAGCGGGTTTATATAACTTTTTAAAACGTTACATAACATTAAAATTCCTCGCAATTATCCTTTAATAGCATTAACGATAGATTTGGCGGAATATCACTAACTTGGTGACATTTTGAAATGCGATTAAATTGACGAAAATGTCTCCAAATTGGCGAAAATGACCCCGAAATTGTTAAAAATCCAATACTTTTTAATGACAAAAATCATTTAATATACAGACAATATTGTTTCAATATTTCTAATTTTCAAGTTAGTATACATATACTGATGTATTTCTATGTTCATATAAAATAATCAATAAAGTTTTTAATACTTTACAACATAGTTGAAGAGTGTTTATGACTTTGTTCATTCTGCCTGTCTGTCTGCCTGTCTGTCCTTTCGCGCGATAACTGCCGTAAAAATGACTTTATCAAAATGAAATTTCAGCATGTTGTTCAGACGGTCTGTGGGATCTATGGGAATATAAATGAATAATAACACTAAAATAGTTTTGGACTGAACGCGGGTTGAAAAAATGAAATGGGACCCTATGGGACTTAATTTTTTCAAACAATTTTTAAGCGAATTTAAAATTCACCCATTGCTTCTATAGTTTTAGGACACATTCAAATTATCCCATAAAAATATGAAAAAAAAATTCAGCAAAATATATTCAGTAGTTATTTAAATAAAAATAAAAATAATAATTATACCCATATTATATGAAGAGATCACGTGACCCACTTAAAAATATATGGTATCCATAATGTGTCAAAATCGTGATTTTTAAAGTTCTTTTTAATTTATATTTAATGTTGTAATTGTCCTAAAATCGCTTTATTTTTGCTTAAATTCTGTGCATCTACATTCTGAAACAACGCAATTACAATATATTTGAGTTTAAATAATCATCAAACTTTGATTATTTCTACAACGAAGCCTAATTTTCACTTATGGAGAATGTGAACAAATAAAGATGTAGGATGCGTTGAATAAGAATTGCCTAATTTCATTAAAATTATTTAGCTCTGGAGTCTGCAATATAGCTGATATGAATTAAACTATCATTTATTATGTATAGAGAAGCAGATGCTTTTTTCGATGAAGTTTTAAGCGATGCGTAAATTGGATACCATGCATTTAAATAGCGCACAAGAAAAAAGTTATTGACACGAGTAAAGTGTATTTATTTTCTACCTTTTTGTGGAGTATCACAGTTAAAAGTAAAGTAACTAATCAGCAATAACATTACATATAGAAAAAATATATGATGTGGGCAGCACATGACTTTCCTTATATAATGCAATGGATTTACTACTATTACAGCAAAAAGAAATAAGTTATTCTTATAGTAGATACTTATATTCTTTGCAAGATATTGCATTTCCGTTCATTAGTCGTCATTTTCATCGATATAGCCCCATTTTTATCCATTTGGCGAGATTTTCGTTAATTTGACAACGTTTAAAAAAGTCGCTAAGTTGGCGACATTCCGCCAAATTCGTCGCCAAAATCTCGCCAAGCGTTGTGAACGTAAAAATAAGTTATTCTTATAGCAGATAAATGGCTATTGGCGTTCAAATACAAATGTATTACTCAAAGTAACTTTTCTTATGAATGGAATGAGCTGAATCCACGAGAATGATGTCACCCAATTTATCGTATGATACTACATATGAAAAGTGAACATGTTTCTCGACAGTTAATATATTTTTTTCATTTATTAGATTTTTTTATAAATTCATTTGAAAAGTGTGCAATATCTCGAGAACAGTTCATGCTAGCGTTTTAAAGTTTGAGTCAATCGTTTTCTAAGGAAAAATTACATAAGAAATGTCTATTTGCATTACTTTATTAAAGGTTTTGATTTTTTGACGAGTTTTTCAAAATTTCACTCGAAAATTTAGGGGGGTTCTGAACATTGGATTGTGTTTATAAACAATAGGTTTCCAGTATTCACGGATTGTGATTTTTGTACCACATTTCATTCGACTCGCTCCATTCGTTCGTGAGATATAGTCTCCACAGACTCACTGACACACGCACACACACACACATACTTTCACACACACACACACACACACACATCATCTCAAAAATGTTTGATTAGTGATCAGGGATGCTTGAAACGTGCTCTCACGTCGAAAACTCGAATTCGAATTTTCGATCCCGTCACAATACTTTCCTTATACATTATGTATATAAGGAAAGTAAGAATAAGTGAACAACGATGCTCGTAAGTTGGTGATGTACTGATGGCTAGTTCCCCCGTCGAGAAAGGGCTAAAATAGCACGCGAAACCACAAAACATAAAAATTAATAAATTTTAAAATCACTACTTTGTATTTAATTTCCGCTCACGGAAAACATGCAATTTAATGGTAAGTGAGGCGATGCACGTTATAAAAAGCTCAAAGTTCGCACTCGTTTCGCCGATCACAATTTTTTGTCGCCGAAAGAAACTATCACAATTATATTTCTTATTCCTTTATATTACTATATTGGAAATTTCGGTTCACTAATCTCTATTGGTTGGAACTCATTACTCGATCCATAGAAACTGAACAATGACTTAACTCAAACGTAATTACATCAATGATCAAGTTAAAGGAATAATTGGTTAAGTACAGCACAATAATATCCCATCACTGCTGTGTATTTGAGCAGCATAAGGTTTAAAATGATGTTATTATGATAATAATTACTTATTTTCCGGTTGTAAATTTAATGTCATTGCTTTAAACGGAATGTATGCAATTTGCAAGTGATTTATATTATAAATAAGTTTTCACATAATACTTTTGATGGCTAACAATACGAATTCTTTATTCTACGATATAAGTGATTCCAATAAACCAGACTCGGGATTATATCTAAGCGTAGAATTTTATGTAATTACTGTCGTACAGAATATAATAGATCATTCATGAATTTACAATAAGGGGTGGTTTATTTAGCGCCAAATATATCTTGAAAAGTAAATTATAGAATATGATTTGAATTCTTCGACTTTCCACATGATACCACACCCACTTTCACAGACTTTCTTCGAGTCTCATTCAAATAGCGTATAATTCTACAATATATTCCTACACTTACCTCTGCGCATTCATCACTGTCTCGGCGGTATGCATGATCATATGTTACCACGCGCTTATTCAATTTTTTTTTTATCTTTATTTCTCTATTTTTTTCCATTTTCTCATCTCTTCCTAATTTATACTCCTGACTCCCAATCAATTTTACTTCTTTGTTCTCATCAGCTTTAGTGTTTTTTGTGTGTGTTTCTTTTCGCAACCAAACGAAAAAAGATAAATGCAGATAAATTTTTGTCGGTAATTAAAAATGATTTTCTTGCCCGTCAAAATACGCATTAGAAAGGGGCTGGGGCAAAATATATGCACGCATTTAAAGCGCTCGCTAGAGAACAATATACTCCTGCATTTTCTTATGCTTTGAATAGTGATATTTTGCCTTAGTGATATTTTGTCATTCTGCTCCAATTGGAAAGCTAGTCAAGAAGACTTCCAGTTTGAAAAATATATGAAATATTTGACAAGCTTTTATGCACATATTCCTATAAAGATAATTGATAAGAACAACAAATAGTTAAACAAACCATTTTATTACTGTCCTAACAATAATGTATTCGTAATATGACGAACAACCATTTTATGATCTACAACCTTAGACAATGTGTGTGTTGTCAAATGTGAAGTAGCAGTCCTGTAGTGTTTTAAAATGGACGAGTTCCCAGCACTACATATAGAAGGCTGTGTATTTTTCTATAGGATGTTGTAAATATAATATTGGTGATTAAATACAAAAACATTAACTGTGGAAATATATTTTGCCAGCCACCACGCTTGACAACATGAGGTTAGATAAAGTAATGGAGTTTTCCTTTATGGAAGTGATGAGTTAATGGGTTCTGTATAATATTACGAATACCTCAAATCTATTTACGGCATATGGCCTTTCGCCGAGGGGAAAATACATTTACAGGCCGCCATTGTAATTATGAGTAGGACTAATTCGCTAGACCCTGGCTATAAAGTTGATGATTTTGTCAACAAATTTGTTGAAATATAGCTAAATTGACGGCTTTCTCGAAATTTTTGGATTGTTTGAGAATTCCTCGTACTATGTGCTTTTGTTAGAACTTTAACATAACTCATATAAGCCGACCATCGTCCAGTTGATTAGTTTGAATGATACGAGTAAAATATACCCACAATTTACAGAGCATACATCACAAAAATAGAGTAGCATTAAGATTAGAAATTGAACTGTTATTTTTCATATATGGAACTGACAAGGAGGGGTAAAATGCGGCGACAGCCAGTTTAAAAAAGCGACGGCTCAATACCTCTTCGAAATATAATTTTTGGACTAGATTTATTACTAGCACATGTGCTGAAAACCTGGACTTTTCGCTCCGGCTGTGTCACAGCGATGGAGGTGGACTCAACTTCAACTAATCCGAAAGTCGTGCTTGGAACAAGCCAATAGGCATCAGCAACTTAACCAATCCGTGGTTAGGGGACCACAACGCGAAATCGATCCCTCCTCCTAACATAGGCCAGCGAACTTTTTTCAAGAATCACTTGCAATGGACAATATTTCCAATATTTCCATGATATCGAAAATACGTATGGTGACGATATTACGAAAATAATAATATTTATATTTGCAATATAAAAATATATGAAAAATTTGATCGGTGATTATGTGCATGACTTGAAGCAAGATGCTGAAATGATTCTAGTCAAGTGTAAAAAATAAAGGGTACCTTGGTACTTCAATTAAAATTTAAGTTTGAATTATGTATAAAAATAATAACAGAAGGTTAGTGCCAATTAAAGCAGGCAGTTTTCATTTTATTCAGTCAGGCACAATTTAATTTGAATAAGTTGCACATTATAAACATGAACAGAAAACGAATCTTATGACAGTCGCATTTAAACGTCCATTATGAAAATCCCACTACGTAGTTTACGTACTTACAACATCTAACACGTTTTTTAAATGTAAATGTTTGAAAAAATTCAAGATGCACGCTTAACATACATATTATAGATCTATTAATACATAAATATAATACAGTTTAATCGGAATAAAAAAATTTCGCCAAATTTATATCATAGACGTTTTAAAATACTTTAAGTTAGTGTGTATGTATATATTGAAAGTGACATAATTTACAATTAGGACACAATACAAATGATTTAAGTGACGCAGACAGTTAAAGTAATTCTATATAAACAATATTTAAATTTACCATGAAGTATTTAAATATTTAAAATAAATTTTAACATTTCTTACAATTTATTTCAGCATAACTTTGTAGCACAGACGAATTTGTGAAATTGTAGAACCGAATTACTCAATCCGATGACGAACATGGTTATAGCATGAGAATCATCCATGACTCCATACATCTATTTTTAAATAAATCACGTTTGGCTGCATTTAATAACACACCAAGGTCACGATTTGGCGATTATGAACACGGTCTAATTACCATCAAAATTTTGTCATTGAGCAAACCATACAGATGGGAAAAAAATCCAAATTCGCACAAAAGTTAAATTTTAATAATCGACATTTCTGAAATAAAAATCTAACTAGAGTTACTTTTATTTAAAATTCGATGTGGGCAACACATGACTTTCCTTATATAATGCAATGAATTTACTATTTTTATAATAAAAAAAATATGTTTTTTTTTATAGTAGCTATTTATATTCTTTCCAAGAAATTGAATTTTCGTCAATTATTCGTCATTTTCACTGATTTAGTGTCATTTTTTCCATTTGGCAGGATTTCCATTAATTTGGCAACATTTAAAAAAGGCGCCAAGTTGGCGACATTCCGCCAAATTTGGCGCCAAAACCTCGCCAAGCGTTATGGATGGTGAAATAAGTTATTCTTATAGCAGATAAATAACTATTAGCGTTCAAATACAAAAGTATTACTCAAAGTATTTTTTCTCATGAATGGAACGAGCTAGATCCACGAGAATGATGTCACTCAATTTATCGCATGATATTACATATGAAAAGTGAACATGTTTCTCAACAGCTAATGTATTTTTTTATAATTTATGGGATTTTTTTGACAAATGTATTTTTAAAATGTGTAATATCTCAAAAACGGTTCATGCTAGCGTTCTAAAGTTTATGACAATCGTTTTCTAAGGAAGAATTACATCAGAAATGTCTATTTGTGTAACTTTATTAAAGGTTTTGATTTTTTAATGATTTTTTCAAAATTTCACTCGACAATTTAGGGGAGTTCTGAACATTCGATTACGTGTAAAAACAATAAGCTTCCAGTATTCACGGATTGTAATTTTTGTACCAAATTTGGTTCGAATCGGTCTATTTGTTCATCAGTTATCGTCTCCACAGTCTTATTGAAACACACACACACACACACGCATACTTTCACACACACACACACACACTCACACACACACACAGACATCACCTCAAAAATGTTTGATTCGTGATCAGAGATGCTTGAAACGTGCTTTCCTGTCGAAAACTCGAATTCGAATATTCAAATTTTCGACCCCGTCATAATACTTTCCTTATATATTATATATATTAGGAAAGTAAAAATATCAGATCTTTGAAAGCTGAAAGTTTTCTAAATAAAAGTAACAATATTTTTATTATTGATAAAATAAAATGGTGTCGGTTATTGTTTAATACAGCTTTGGATTGTGACATGAACCTCTACACTAGATATACTGTTAATATTTCAGTTATTTTTTAAAACCAGATACACTGTTGAGTCTGTATATTGAATATTAATTTTGAGTGAAGAAATTACAGACAATTTTTACTTTTCTTCATTCTACTTTCCGAACGATGATTCAAATGCTAGTAAGACCAAATAATTTATCCTTTAAGAAGAGATTTTAAAGTATAAAGGGAGCAAACATATAGTGAATATAAAAGTGAAAATTAAGCGTAAAGGATGGTGAAAGATAAAATTATTTCACCAAAAATGATTGCCGAAATATCGCAAATGGTTGGATTAAACAATTTGCAGCAGGCACCGATACAAAAGCTAATCTCCTTTTGTATCAACAATTTACCGAGGAAAATTCTTTCTCCGAGTTTCTTCTAATCTCATTCAAGCAGTGTATTACTCTCTCATCTATTTCTACACTTGCCATTATCCATTTATCAATGTCCCAGCAGCATGCAGATTCATATATTACCACGCTCTAGTACATTTTTTCTCGAATCCTGACTTATTTTCTTTCATCCTTTTTTTTTCCTCCACTGGCTGTCTTCCTCATCTCTTTCTGATTCAGCAGCTCTTTCTCCTGTCTCCCAATCAATCTTGCTTTTTTTGTTCTCATCAACTATAGGGCTTTCCTTGTTTTATGTTCTTTCCGTAAGCAAAGGAGATCGGGAAAATGCTGATTGTCATCTGAAGAGTGGGAGAGAGAATAATACGCTTTTGCAACAAAATGTAAACAGTAGAAGAAAGAAAGTTCTTCTACAATTTTTCATTTAACATGAAGAAAATGGAAAAGGGTGTTACTTATTCTTAGGAATAGGTTGATTTAACAATGTAAACGTTTAAAATGGGTTTTTGCGAAACGATGTTCGATCAACTATTATACAATCTGTTTGTTGGGGCAATATATAAAAACATGGTATGTTGAAGTTAATTGCCAACAGTCTTGGAAATAAAATTCGTTTTACAACACAATTTCTGGATTCCAGTTTCGGGGAGCAAGTTTGTTCTTTTACGGTAACGGCGTTTGCAGGGTAACAAGTTTGTTTTCAATGATTTCCAAGCATGCAAGGCAAAACTGGAGCATATTTCTTTAAGTTGAATACAAACGCTACAATACTACGACTTTATCGGATCGAATTACCCCTGAATATAGAAAATATCTCACCGCGGACTCGAAACTTTCCGCCATTTGAAGCGGTACATGTAGCAGATGAGATTTCTGCTTCAAATATCCATAACAATTTACTCCATAAAGTCAAGAATATCATACTTTTGCTAAAAGTAAATAAATATTTCTCTTTCATTGCTGTTAGCAACTTCTGTGGGCATGAGTCACGTTTATAATGCGCTCGTTTGCATAATATGTAATTTCAGCAAGCAAACTTGCTGAATTTTTGGAGAAAAATAGGCATAGGAAGTACAGAAAGTTCCGTTAATGTCGAGAAATATCGAACAATGCTGCTAAACTTTGCTATTCCGCAACTTCAACAACATGGATGTCTTGAATCTATGATATTTATACAGGATAGAGCACCCCGTCATATTGGATTGCTCGTACAGGAACTCCTACGACAGCATTTTACCAACAACCGAATAATTAGTCACTCGTTTACTATGAAGTGGCCAGCCAGTTCGCCTGATCTGACCTCTTGTAACTTTTGGTTGTGGGGTCATGTAAGCTCTTAGTATACCAAGGGAATGTGGATAATTTAGCCACTTTGAAGGACCGAATAACATGGCATGTGAAGCAAATCAATGGAGATCTGCTGCACTCTGCTGTAGAGAATGCTGTTCAGAGAATTCACTTTTTGGAACATATGCAAGGTGCAAGGAAAATATATTGAATAACACATGTAAATGATGCCAATTTAAAAATTAATGTGCATACGTATGTAAATGTATGAAGCAAATGTAAATATACGTATAAAATGTAAAAATGTACTAAATACGTATAAAATGTAAATGTGATGTCCTTTTCAAAAGGTTAACTTTCTGTACTTCCTATGCCTATTTTACTTCAAAAATGAACCTTACAGTGCCACTTTGGTCAGCTGTGGCAAAAAGCCGAATTATATATTTTTTCTTTTAAAAATCAAAACCCCATGTTCTAAATAGTATTTACTGCAAATTTGGTTGAGTTTGGCCCAACAGTTTTCTCACTAAACACCTCTACTTTAATTAACACCTCTACTTTAATATGGCCACCCTGTATTTTGTACGATATTTTTGGAGAAAGAGTGGACATAAACGAAGAGTGGACAATACACAAAGAGTGGAAATAGTAGACAATACATTGTACAAAAAGATAGAGATAAACACATACTAACTCACGCAGAAAAACCTTATTCTAGAGTACTTCAAACGTGAAAATCCGTTGAAAACTCCAGTTTTCCAAATTTTGTTTATTTTCCAATATTCTCCCTTAACATTAGTTTTATTGTTGGAAAAGTAATAATTAACATGCCACTTTCAAAGATAAAATTTATGATTTTTTTTAATATGTTTTTTGCAATTATTTTTACATTAGCTTTTAGATTTTAGCTAGTTGAAAAATTTAAACTCACTTACAGTCTAAACACTAAAAATAATGATTCTACAGCCTAATTGGAATTATAAACTTATAAATAAGTATTTATACATAAAGTCATCTTTAATTGCAAATTTAAGAAAGGGACAAATAAAATTTACGTCAGTTAAAAACTGCATATTGCATAGAATATTAAGAATTATTACTATTCTATAACAATTAGATGTTTTTATAGAACTCGAATTCAACGAATATTTATAATTAATCATATATAAAAGTATTTTAAATGAAAGAAACACACGAATTTAAGATAACTGGTTTTACATTTAAATTGAATTAAAATGAAATGGAATAAGCAACTTTAAGCTAAGAGTTTTAAATATAAACAATTGCACAGACGGTGAAAAAACACATACAAGATTCTTATTTATCGAATAAAATAAGAATTGCTATAAAATGAATAAAGATAAATTATCGTTTCAAATCGTTTCAAAATTGTTCACATTTTAACTAATTTAAATTACATATCCTTAAATTGAAATAAATTTATATATTTGCTGAGTGAACTAATTTTCATCTTGAATGAGACTTCATTTTCTTACAAATAAAAATTTAATACTTTGCCCATTATTTATTCTATTCCACGTAAATTAACTTAAAAACGAACCATTGTTTCAAGTTGGTAATCCGAATAAAAATATATCATAGAAATAAAGCGAATATTGATGAATCCGCATATCTATGTTTTAGAGGGTATTTATCATTGTTAAAACGTATTCAGACGAAATTAATGAAATTTATTATTTTGGCAAACTTCCTAGAACAATTCTTCCAAAATTTGATCACTACAATCCGATAAAAGCAAGTTATGCAAAAAAAAAAAAAAAAATAGGTTGGTTGTATCCAAAAAATGTGATTAATGAGTTAAATTCCAGAATTTTATTTATGAAAATGAGATGGAGTAATTTATATTCATCACTGAATTATTACGCGTTATTATAAAGTCGTAATCCTGATGTCTGTCATTTGCAACGTTAATGTGATTTAGCGCCGCATGAATAAAAACTGCATATTCGCTTGGACGAAGATAACTTTGCATGTTTGTTAAATTATAATTAATATTAAAAGAATACGTGGATTTATTTCTTTCATATAAGACGCATAATAGATATAAATTTATGAAGAAGTGCGGATAAATTAGTAAGATACATCAATAATTTATATATATTTAAAATGAGAAGTCTGTCTTGTTGTTTGTCTGTTCTTCATACAAATCCTATGCCTTGGAGGGTGTTTTTTTTCCAAATTTAGTAATATAATTATTTACTTCACCTTGGTCAACATCGTTCGATGTCTCTGGGACCAGAGGCTGTCGAGATATTAATAAAAAAATGCAAAATTGAACTTTCCATAGAAATAATCTTTTACAAACGATTTAAAGGCGCATTTGAAGAAACCAATATCATATTACTTAGCAACGGAATTTAATAATGTGTTTATACGGCAAATAGTATTTATTCAATCTATACGATTTAAACAATACAGAAATGGATATAAGAACACATTTTTAAATGAAAGGAATTATATTTTTGATTCATTTATAGTAAGGCCTTGGAATATATGATTACAAAAATAATTAATATTATCAATCTTAAGTCATTTGTTGAATTTTGGCAAATATTTTTCATATTCATATTTTTTATTGTGTTTAATCAATTGTTGAAATAAGATAAAAATGGTTCTAGGTATATAACTCCTCTACCACTTCGGTGTCTTCATTTTGCAAATATTGACTAAGCTTCAAGATTTTCATGGGAAATAAATTAGAGCGTGGGGCACAGAGTAAATCGTGAAAGAAATGTGACGGGGATGAAACTAAAGTATGTAACGGGGATAGCACGAAAGTACGTAAAGGGGATAGCACGAAAGTACGTAAAGGGGATAGCACGAAAGTACGTAACGGGGATAGCACGAAAGTACGTAACTTGGATGAAACGGATGTATATAAGAGATAAAACGGGAGTATGTAATGAAGATGAAACAAAAGGATGTACCGGGGATAACATGAAAGTATGTAAC
This sequence comes from Amaurobius ferox, assembly GCA_951213105.1. Classification (NCBI taxonomy): domain Eukaryota; kingdom Metazoa; phylum Arthropoda; class Arachnida; order Araneae; family Amaurobiidae; genus Amaurobius; species Amaurobius ferox. The sequence continues at coordinate 157,577,508 of OX578139.1, forward strand.
GTGGATGGAACAGAAGTATGTGACGGATAACACGAAAATATCTAACGGGGATGAAGATGAAGTATGTAACGGGGATAACACGAAAGTATGTAACATGGATGTAAAGGAAGTATGTAACAGGGATGAAAATGAAGTATGTAACGGGGATAATACGGATGTATATAACAGGGATGGAACAGAAGTATGTAATGGAGATGGAACAGAAGTATGTAACGGGGATAACGCAAAAGTATGTAACGGGGATAACACGAAAATATATAACGGGGATGAAAAGGAGGTATGTAACGGGGCCAACACGAAAGTATATAACGGGGATAGAACAGAAGTATGTAACGGGGATAACACGAAAGTATGTATCGGGGATGAAAAGTAAATATGTAACGGGGACAACACAAAAGTATGTAACGGGGATGGAACATAAGTATGCAGCGGGGATAATACGAAAGTATGTAACGGGGATGAAAATGAAGTATGTAAAGGCGATAACACGAAAATGTGTAACGGGCATGAAAAGTAAGTATGCAACGGGGCCAATACGAAAGTATATAACTGGGATAGAACAGAAGTATGTAACGGGGATAACACGAAAGTATGTAACGGGGATGAAAAGTAGATATGTAACGGGGACAACACGAAAGTATGTAACGGGGATGAAACAGAAATATGCAGCGAGGATAATACGAAAGTATGTAACGGGGATGAAAATGAAGTATGTAAAGGCGATAACACGAAAATGTGTAACGGGGATGAAAAGTAAGTATGCAACGGGGCCAATACGAAAGTATATAACTGGAATAGAACAGAAGTATGTAACGGGGATAACACGAAAGTATGTATCGGGGATGAAAAGTAAATATGTAACGGGGACAACACAAAAGTATGTAACGGGGATGGAACATAAGTATGCAGCGGGGATAATACGAAAGTATGTAACGGGGATGAAAATGAAGTATGTAAAGGCGATAACACGAAAATGTGTAACGGGGATGAAAAGTAAGTATGCAACGGGGCCAATACGAAAGTATATAACTGGGATAGAACAGAAGTATGTAACGGGGATAACACGAAAGTATGTAACGGGGATGAAAAGTAGATATGTAACGGGGACAACACGAAAGTATGTAACGGGGATGAAACAGAAATATGCAGCGAGGATAATACGAAAGTATGTAACGGGGATGAAAATGAAGTATGTAAAGGCGATAACACGAAAATGTGTAACGGGGATAAAAAGTAAGTATGCAACGGGGCCAATACGAAAGTATATAACTGGAATAGAACAGAAGTATGTAACGGGGATAACACGAAAGTATGTAACGGGGATGAAACAGAAATATGCAGCGGGGATAACACGAAAGTATGTAACGGGGATGAAACAGAAATATGCAGCGAGGATAATACGAAAGTATGTAACGGGGATGAAAATGAAGTATGTAAAGGCGATAACACGAAAATGTGTAACGGGGATGAAAAGTAAGTATGCAACGGGGCCAATACGAAAGTATATAACTGGGATAGAACAGAAGTATGTAACGGGGATAACACGAAAGTATGTAACGGGGATGAAAAGTAGATATGTAACGGGGACAACACGAAAGTATGTAACGGGGATGAAACAGAAATATGCAGCGAGGATAATACGAAAGTATGTAACGGGGATGAAAATGAAGTATGTAAAGGCGATAACACGAAAATGTGTAACGGGGATAAAAAGTAAGTATGCAACGGGGCCAATACGAAAGTATATAACTGGAATAGAACAGAAGTATGTAACGGGGATAACACGAAAGTATGTAACGGGGATGAAACAGAAATATGCAGCGGGGATAACACGAAAGTATGTAACGGGGATGAAAATGAAGTATGTAAAGGGGATAACACGAAAATGTATAGCAGGGATGGAACATAAGTATGTAACGGGGATAGCATGAAAGTATGTAATGGGGATGAGACGATAGTGGCATCCTATGGTTCCTCAAATACCTGACAGGAAACCACTGTTGACATTTGAAGGTCAGAGCAACTTGACCTTGGTGATATTCTCAGTATGTGCAACGAATTTAACGAGATATAGCCCACGGCGATTTTTGGCGAGTTCTGAAAATTCTATACAGTAGCTTGAAACCAAAATCTAATATAAAATTAAAAGTATGTTTTGTTTCTTTCTCTGTTTCGTATACAAATCTATAGTTTTTGTGGGGTTTTATTTCTCATATTTAGGGTGGCTATTCTCTACTTCATTGTAGGTCACCTCGTCCAGGTTTCGAGCTCCTACGACAAGGGGTAAAGAAGATATTATTATAAAACTCAGGATTAAATCATAAAATAGCATTGAGAAGTCAAATTTTCCCCCGATTTTTTTTTATTATTATTATTAAGATAATTAGGTCATGTAGTTTAGTAATGGAATTAAATCCAATTGCTATATACGGCAAAAGATTGGTTTCTATTCTATTTATACGATTTAAATAATAAATAAATTCATATAAATGTTTATATTGTATAATGAAGTATATTATATTTTTGATTTGGTTATATTAGATTCAGCCTTGGGCTTCGGGTATAAGATTACGGGAATGATACTTTCACTTTGTTACGTCTTATGTTTTATTTAGGCAATGATTTTTCAAACTCATATGTTTTCTATTGTATTTAAGGATTGTTGAAACAACACAACATAATACGGGATAAAATTCTATAAAATTATGCATTTACCATTTTAACCGCTTCAATTTGCAGTAGATTGAACAAATTTCATTTTTTTGTAAATTTAAAAAAGAAACGGAACCAGGGTGTGTTTCCCTTCCGTTAATTGTGAAGATGATTTTGGATATAGAAAACAGAAATTTATATATTTGTTTTCAGGAGAATTAAATTAATTATGGAAATAGATCATTTTGAAGAAACATATCATTTAGAATACGGGATTTGTACATACTTGTGTTTTAAACCTGAGCAACGTCGGGTATGTCTGTAAATATGTTATATAAGTCGCTTTTCTCCTATTACTTATAACACTTTATAATATGTATATCTATAAATTTAATCGGATTTAATTCTAGCCTGAATTTATTTACTCACCAGAAGCGCACAATTAATCGCACATGCTGTATGTTGTTTTCATTTCCCTATGTTATTAAGAACTTTGCTTACATTCGTACAATTTGCTTTAACACACATTATGTGCAAACAGTACAAGTCAAGACAAACTCTTTGATGTCGAAATTAATTAGAGCGTTCAATCTCAATCACGTAAACAGAGAACAACAAACAAAATTAACAGGGCCGCTCAAGTGTGTGCTCAGTTTAAAGTCAAAAGCCTTGATGTGAGGAAATTAATGACGGGTTTAAATTAATGGAACGTAACGGGTGTTTATAGTAGCCCATGGTAATTTGTTGAATGATGTATCGAATTAATATCAACGTTCTACGTATGAATTTACGTAGGGATCTGAAGCGAATTCCGTATTAATTATTCAGAAGAGTGCTCTATATTTATCTACGCTTTGTGTCCCGAGTTCTGACAGGTTGATTTGACCTATTGTTTAACTGACCAGCCTTTTGAAGAACATTCTGAATGAGTAATTATTTAGTTAATGTTGAGTTTGGCGTTGTAGGTTCATCATAGGTGGGGATGTTTGAACTAAATCTCAATGGCACCTTTATTGAATTTTTACTTTCACCGAAGCAAGCGTCCAGGCAATAAATTTGATTCCACTTTTCTATTTGAAATATGTGTAATGCTTCCAGTGCAGTAACCAGTATTGTTAGTATTTCGTCACAGCGTATTAACACTAAACCAACTCAGACGAGTGTTATTGTATATTCAGAAAACAACACTGGAAGAGAATTATAACGCCCACTTTGAAGAGAATTTGGAACCCTGTCCCAATAGTTTGATGATTACAGCATTGAAGGCCAAGATAGCCCAGGGAAGTGAGTTGGGATCGCACACTCTAGACTCGTGTTTAATATTCGCACTAAACTAGCTCCGTGTCTACAAGGGGTTTGGGCACGTTAAATATGTAGGTCCGAAGTCCATTTGAGAGGACCTCGGATCCCTATTGGGCTTCAAACTAAATTGGGTGGCAGTGTGCCTGCAGTCCAATTAGTTACTTTACACCAGAGGATGGGCCAGGGCTAACGGCCGTACCGTGCTGAAAACACCGGATCTCGTTAGATCACCGAAGTCAGGCATCATCGGGTGCAGTTAGTACTTGGGTGGGTGACCACCTTGGAACACCGCGTGCTGTTGGCACATTTCGGACTCGGTAGCCAGGTGGTTTGCGTGCTGGATTTGCACGCTGCCACAACTGCCGCCGTGTTCATGCGGAGTACGATCACGTTAAACATCTGGGTCCATAAGTCCTTCCGAGAGGTTGGTGGTAGAGGAAGGAGGGTACGGTTCCTGTAGATGCCTCCCCCATTGGGTTCCGGTGTAAATTGGGTGGCACTTCCCGGCTGTCTAAACGGTTACCATACACCTTTCTGGTAGGTCGGACGGTCTGGGTCTCAACAACAACAGCACCAGAGGATGGATCAGATGATTTCTTCATAAGAATAAATGGTTAGAGCATAAGCTGGTTAGTTGGAAGATTCGAGGATTGAACCGAGTCAGGGGGTTTCAACGCCCCCCCCCAGCCGATGTTCTTTATACAATTAAATGTAATTTAGAAACGTAATATTTTATTGACGTAATCAGTTACAAAATATTTGTAACTGATTTGTAAGTTTAAAGTAGCTCTGTTCAATATTTTTTTTTAAATTTACATCAGTGGACTATTTATTAGTGGAGATATACATTATGAATGCATGCTAATATCGAGTGGAGCCAGATGCTAATTGTTAATTGTTTAGTGACGCAGTTAATCATTGTATAGTTCATGCTCTTTAATAATTTCTTTTCCGACACATTAAATTAAAAATATGAATGTTTCGGAATTAATTTGTTTTATGACATATAATAAGACATATATGTAAATATGTGATATAAAAACACAAGTTTAATTGTTTTTTACAGTACATCAACCTTTAATTATTTTATACATTTCTATATTGCTTTCACGATGAATTTAACTGGTGCTGCTAAGAATAAACATTTCCCATAAAAGGAAACAATGATACATTTTTTTAACTTTCATGAAATCCATGAAACACCTACCTCTCTAGTAATCATTTTAATCCTCATATTCAAATATTTTTTAGATTCTTATATAAAAAATGCATTTTGTGTAATGAAATATATTATATTTTTACTGGTTATATTAGTTTCGGCCTTGGGGTATAATATTGCGGGATTGATAGAGACTTTCAATTTTTTAAGTCATGTGTTTTATTTAGGCAAAGATTTTTCAAACTCATATGTTTTCTATTGTATTTAAGGATTATTGAAACAGCACAAAATCCTACGGGATAAAATTCTATAAAATTATGCATTTACCATTTTAGCCGCTTCAATTTGCCGTAGGTTGAAAAAATTTTATATTTTTGTAAATTTAAAAAGGAAACCTGGAACAGGATATTTTTTACTTCCATTAATTATGAAGATGATTTTGGATATAGAAAACACAAATTTATATATTTGCTTTCAGGGAAATTAAATTAATTATTGTAATAGCTTATTTTGAAAAAACACAGATTTAGAATACAGCTGGGATTTGTAATACTCGTATTTTAAATTCCGAACAACGTCGGTTATGTCTGCAAGTATATTATAAATGCCACTGTTCTCTTATTACTTATAATATTTTATAGTATTCATATCTATAAATTTAATCGAATTTAATTATAGCCTAAATTTATTTACTCACCAGAAGCACAATTAACCCCACACGCTGTATGTGATTTTCATTTCCCCCATGTTATTAAGAAATTTGCTTACATTTGTACAATTTGTTTTAACACAGATTATGTGCAAACACTGCAAGTCAAGACAAACAATTTTATGTCGAAATTAATTAGAACGTTCAATCTCAATCAAGTAAACAGAGATCAGCAAACAAAATTAACTGGGCCGCTCAAGTGTGTGCGCAGTTTAAAGTCAAAAGCCTTGATGTGAGGAAATTAATGGAGGGTTTAAATTAATGGAACGTAACGGGTGTTTATAGTAGCCCATGGTAATTTGCTAGAATGATGCATCGAATTAATATCAACGTTCTACGTATGTATCTACGTAGGGATCTGAAGCGAATTCCGTATTAATTATTTGGAAGAGTGCTCTATATTTATCTACGCTTTGTGTCTCGAGTTCTGACAGGTTAACTCAACCCATTGTTTAACTAACCAGCCTTTCGAGAAAATTCTGAAAGGGAAATTATTTAGTTAATGTTGAGTTCGGTGTTGAAAATATTCATCATAGGTGGGGATGTTTGAATTAAATCTTGATGCACCTTTAGATTTTTCTTATACCCAAACAAGCGTCCAGGCATTAAATTTGACACCATTTTTCTATTTGAAATATGTGTAATCATGCTTTCAGTGCATTAACCAGTATTATTAGTATTTCGTTACAGAGTATTAACAATAAACAGACAAAGAGGAGAGTTATTGTATCTTCAGAAAACCAAACTTTAAGATTAATTCGTCCAATTCGTCGAGAAGAAATTGGAACCTTGTTCCAGTACCTCGATGATTGCAAAATTGAAGGACAAGATACTCGTCACCGTCGCTATCGGATGTGACGAAATTGTCCAGATTTGAAGTGTTGGGATCGAACACGTTAGACTTGTGTTCGATCTCAGGCGCGCTTCTACTTAACCCCCCAACCGGGGTTCTTTATACAATAAAATGTTATTTAGAAAAGTAATTTTTTAACGATGTAATCACTTACATAACAGTTACAAAATATTTATTGATTTGAGAAGTATAATTGATTTGAGAAGTTTAAAGCAACTCTTACAAAATTCAATACAAAAATGTATTTCTTAAATTTACTTCAGTGGATTATTTATTAGTGGAGATATATGATATGGATGCATGAGAATGTCGAGTAAAACCTGATGTTAATTGTTAATTATTTAGTGACGCAGTTAATCATTGTGTAGATCATGCTCTCTAATAATTTCTTTTCAGATACAGTAAATTAAAAAAATGCATTTTTTGGAATTGATTTGTTTTACAACATGTGACAAGTCAAATATTTTAATATGTGATATAAAAACATGATATGAAAACATGAGTTTAATTGTCGTTTACAGTACAGCAACCTTTAATTATTTTATACATTTCTATATTGCTTTCACAATGAATTTAACTGGTGTTGCTAAGAATAAAAAAATTTCACAATAGAAAATAGTGATACATTTTTTTAAATTTCAAAAAATCCAAGAAACACCTACCTCTCTAGTAATCATTTTAATCCCCATATTCAAATAATTCTTAGATTCTTACCTGGAAGAAAGTAGAAAAATTTATTATAACAGCAATATATTTATTCATTTAGTCATACAATGAGTAAATACAGTTTGAAATGAAGGTATATTGAATAAAATTTCGAAGCAATGCAAAACTATACTGGTATTATGTTGGCATTTATGTATACATAATGTAAACTAAATCGATTCATCCACCCCATGCTTTCATTTTTTCATTTTATTTCACAGTTCTAAGAGTATTGTAGAGTACTGGACTTATGTTTTACTTTTTATACTTACTTCAAGGGGAAATTGAATTTTAATATTCAACTTTTAAGTTTTGATAAAGAATGAATATATATATATATATATATATATATATATATATATATATATATATATATATATATATATATATATATATATATATATATATATATATATATATATATATATATATATATATATATATATAATGTCATATAACAGAAACTACCATAGTACAAACAGTACAAAATTAGTTACTTGTAAACGGGAACTAGGGGTCACAATACCCCAAGACCTTTTATGTATTACCTGTTGGCTGACTTCATGTCCAATCTTTCAATTTTTATTATATATATATATATATATATAGTGTATATATGTATAGTGTATATATATATATATATATATAAATGTTTCGTTATTAATTACTAAGAATTGGTTATTAATCTATTTTTCTTTATATATATATGTATTTATATATATACAGGGTGTATCTAAATTCATCATCAGTGTTTGGTGGGGAAGTAGGAAATAGGATAAGAAGACTATTTAACATAGGAAAGCATAGGCCCAAACTACCTCACATTTCTTCTGACTGTGTTACCGGGTCTTATGAACGAGGTTCCTGCTGATATTCTCCGGCGAATGTGGTTCCAGCATGACGGCGCTCCGGTACATTTCGCAAATGATGTGCGTGGTTACCTGACCAGAAAATTTGGAGCTCAATTGATTGCTCGCGGTGAACCGGTTTGTTGGCTACCACTGTCCCCGGATTTATCTCCAATCGACTTCTTTGTATGGTGTGCTATGAAAAACATGATGTACGAGACCCCTGTTATCAGTGCTATAGACCTAGTAACATGCATATCGGTTGTCGCCGCAGAGATCTGGGAAATGCCGGGCATATTCCAGAAAGTCCGTTTGTCCATGCAAAGTCGTTGTGAGGCATGTATTCTAGCAAATGGTCGGCATTTCCAGCAGCTCTTGTAAGTCTGTACGAACGATGCACAAATAAATGTTTTTCTTCTTACAACTTTCTTGTTAAGTTTTCTTTCCATCATTTAACCGGATTCATATTGCCCTACTACATGACGTCTGCGACCATGCCTTCCTATGTGAAAAAATCTTCTTTTCCTATTCCGAAATGTCATTTTTTTCGTTTTATCACACGTAAGCTTAGGAAGAAACACTCCAAATTAGCTCAGAGTTCAAATTGCAGTTATTATCAAAGTAGCAGGTATTCGTATGCACCTGGTAAGAGCAGGTGTTCAAATTCCTCCGCCAGGTGGCAGGTGTTCCGCAGTGGTAGTTTCTCAGTTGTTGCGGGGCTCATTAGCGTCATGGATATCAGCGCGGAAACACGTGCTAAAGTGATTGCGCTTAGAGAACACACTTCTAAGATGTTCGAGGAAATAGGTAAAATATGTGGAGTGAGTACAGCAAGTGCCGGGAGGATCTGGAAGCGGTTTCAGGAAACAGGAAATGCTGGAACCAACCGCTCTGGAAGATGCGGCCGAAAAAGATCAACTTCGACTCGTGACGACAAAACTTTACATCGAATAAGTGTTAAAAATCCTCGATTAACCAGTTTTGACCTGTCTAAGTCCATGGTGACGGCTGGTGTTGATATTGCACCTTCAACAGTGCGATACAGGCTGTTAGAACGCGGACGGAGAGCACGTCGACCGTACAAGAAGCAGCTTCTGATGCTTTGCATGAAGAAAAACAGGTTGGAATGGGCACGAAGGACACGTTGGAATGGGCACGAGGGGTTGGAATGGGACTGGGAGAAAGTTCTCTTTTCTGACAAACACATTTTGTGGTTCAGGGATTTAGATCTATGTTCGTGAGAAGGAGCCAAGGAGAACCTCTCAATCAGCACCACATCAATCACGCACCCAAGCATCCGCCCAAAAAGATGTTTTGGGGAGATAATTTCTTGTTCCCTTAGAGGGAATGATGAACAGTGCCAGTTACAAAGTCATATTGACCCGAAAAATGCTTCCAAACCTGGCTAAACTGTGGCCGAACGGAGATTGCGTTTTCCAACAAGACAGCCCGCCATGTCACACTTCGAAGCGAATCAAAAATTTCTGCTCAAAAAAAATATTACCGTACTGGATTGGCCCGGGAATTCACCAGACTTGAATCCCATAGAAAATTTGTGGGCGATTGTCAAAAAACGGCTTCACAAATTTGACTGTACGACGATGGACAAGCTAATTTCGGCCGTTATTGACATATGGTTCAGAGACGTTGAAATTAAAACTACATGTGCTAGTCTAGTACATTCCATGCCGAAACGTGTCTGTGATGTTATAATGTCTCGGGGAGGTTATATCACTTATTAGTTTTAAATGTATCCATAGAAAATTTGAATAAAACTGAATTTTATAAAAAAACAGCATTTCTCAATTAATTGCTACAATACTGTATATATGTATAAATCAGTTCTAAGCAAGGTTAGACCTGATGATTGCAAGTATATCTGTATAAGGTTTAGTTCCACTATGTGAAAAACTGGAACAGCATAGAGTTAGTAATCATTCGCATTAGCACGTCTAAAATTTAAATAAAACTTAAGAATTAGATAGCATTTTTGAATATGGAAAAAATCCACAAACGATATCGGTAGTATAGTATATTGTTACGAATACCTAAAATATTGTCACAGTATTGTGCCTGCCCACGAGGAAAAACGACATTTATAGGTAACTGTTGTTAATATTTGAAGGTCCGATTTACCTGACTTTGCCGACAAAATTGGCAAAATGTGCAAACTAAGCAACTTTTGGTGAGGTTTGGAAACTTTTTCAATTTTCGTAGATTGAATAAGAAGTGCATTATTTACATGTTTTTTCCGAAACGTCCAAATGTATATACGGCGATCACCATCCAAGAAGTAGTTGTTGGCGTAATACGAGTCAAAGTGAAATTTTCAATGTCTTAATATTATCTTCTATTTTGTAAATTTGTTGAGCAATTAATGGTCCTTTATTATGCTCTTCAGTTGATTTGTGACTTTGTAAGATTGGTAGAATTGGATGTGTGTGAGTGTGTGATATGCACATTGTACCTGTATACGCTTATTGGCACTTTCTTAAAGCGTTAACTAGCAGACTCGTCCTTCTATCCTGCAAATACATCCACGGTTATAGAGGATACGTCGTTAATGTGTTCAATATATTCAAAATGACGGCTTTAACTACACTACGGATGTAAAGTTTATCAAAATATTATATATTAGCCCACATAAACCGAATGTATTCAATTTATCGATGTAACAAATATGCTGCCAACTTAAAATAAAACTTGTTTATTGGACTTTTACGGGAATTTTTAGAAGGATAAAATCGAGATGAGTTTTATATTTAAAATATTTTACTTCTAAAGAACATATTTGACCAGAACTGGGAATCAAACGTACGTTGGATTGGTTCCTGGATTGCTCCCAGTTCAGCTACCGGCTATAAGAAATTACTTAAATATCCTTACAGTTTCCCACTTCGAAACAAGTTCAGTGAAATTACAACAACACACCCTAGGAGTCACCATACTATATTTTAGCTTTGGGGCAAATTGGAGTACAAGAAACTTATTATAGCTGCATGAACTTAATCTTTCCGATCCGGAAATGAAATCCAGATATGTTTTGTACTTACAGATTTCCCCTAGTTACGTTACCAGCTACATTGTCTCAGCTATGTGAGGGATTTCCTTATATCTACTCACTAAAGTAAAAGTATCTCCATATGTGTAAGAACTTATAACAAAAATCTTGCTACATAAGACGTGGAAGTACGAGTTTCTTTTCCCCCTTATCCCTCTTTATCTAGCGATAAAAATATTCATCTTACTTAATAAAGAATTACGGTGTGTGGGTGTGGGGGGTATGTGTGTGGGGGGGTATGTGTGGAAGTGTGTGAGTGTGTGAGTGGGTGGGTGGCAAGCATGCAGCCTGTAGCAGGAAATAAGCATCGTACGACCATGAAATTTGTACGTAGGTACTTCAGGATCCGAAATTGTGAACCTCGTCTTTACTTTTTTTTAAATTTCGAATTAGTTTTTAGTTATCTTATGTTTTAGTCCGATTTAAGCCGATGTTTACACAAATCGATTTCTTAACGACCTAAAATATTATCACAGAATGCACGACTTGTCACGATCAAAATGATCGAAAAAGTATCTTTTAAACAAACTTTATAAGGAATTCATACAATGAATAGACATATTTTTATGAATTTAAGAAAATACATTTCTCCTCGCAAGTTTTAAAAGTCTCCAGCTTTTTATATTACGATATATTAAATTTTACGCAACATCCAACGTTCATTTTTTTGCAGTAGATGCTTAAAATATGACAGACTACAAAAAAAGTGCCATAAACCCATCTGTTGATTAATAATAAATTTTCTATCCGAGGCATGGCTTTGATTTGTTGAAAGAATCTAGCATGCTTAGGGCCCACTGGAGGTCGAAATGTAAGGAGAAATGGACCAGACTTATTTTACTTTAGGTGAGTGGATATTTTGGTATTGGATAAGAATGACTTTGGTATGGGGTCGAGAAATCATAGAAATAGAACGCTGTAGAGAGTGACGTCATAAGCTTAGAGATTTATTTGGATTGCGAGTTTTTACTAGAATAAAAAATATTGATACGTCCAGCGCCGGGACAAAGGCAGATCACGTATCCGAGCTGCGGCCTAAGGTGTGATTAGATGTGTATTTAGGACGAATGCGTGTTTTTTAATTTAAGCGTATGTAAGCGCCTAAGCTTTTCAAAAAAATTAATAAATTTAAATATTATCTGCTTTCAATCCGGGAAACCCCGGATATTGTTTCTAGTACTAAGATATAACTGCCACAGCTAAAGGTGCAACTCGTTTCAGTATCAGTAACCCTAAGTTTCAATAATTCATTGAATTCTCAGCCAAAAAGCCACTGAAACCCCTCACCAGACGTGAAGCGGACTTCCTAGAGAAATACACTTTTAGATCCACAAGAGAGGAAAGCGACTTTTCAGTCCTCATGGGAATCCGCAGTTCTGATTGAAATTGATTAGTCGACGTTCTCTTTCAGGCACAGAAAGAAACGTTTCCGTCGTTTTTGCATTTTTACATTACCATACACTTAAAGGTTAGTTCATCTCATTCATAGAATAAAAACAAATATACGTGATTAGAATTTATGATATGGGAGATGGGGGGGGGGTGTCCGGCAGACGTATTACGTTTTCGTAGAACTATGGCATCTAATTTGTATGTTAAACGTTGAAATATCTATGTTTTATTAGACTTAATTTCGACGCTGTAAAATCAATAGGAGATAACCAATCAAACCAGGGCCCTCCTGTATTTTATATGTACTAGTTTTCATACCTACTGATTGTGTAAGGAATTGGTAGGCTTGCTTTTATGTAATTTCTGCCTAAGCAAAGTCAGAAGGCTACCTCACACCTTCCTAGCCATCCTTGACACTATATTTTAAGTTTGGGTGCAAATAGATCAAACCCGTCTCATTAATTGCGTATATACATATGCATTATCTATTACATCACCATGGTTTTGTAAAGAATTACTAGCATTATTCAACATATCCCTCCTGTGGGCGCGGTAGCCCATTGGTTAGCGCGCTGGAGTTGCACTCGGTAGGCCCGGGTTCGATTCCAGCCACTGCCAAAAACTGCCGCCGTATTCACGCGGAGTACGATCACGTTAAACATGTGGGTCCGTAAGTCCTTCCGAGAGGTTGGTGGTAGGGGAAGGAGGGTACGGTCCCTGTGGATGCCTCCCCCACTGGGTTCCGGTCAAAATTGGGTGGCACTTCCCGGCCGTCCAAACAGTTATCTTACACCTTTCTGGTAGGTCGGACGGTCTGGGTCTCAACAACAACATATCCCTCCTATTTAACATATCACCCTTATTCAACATATTCCCCCTCCCCCCAGTGTTTTTACTGTTGAATGTCTTTTACGGATCGTTGACTATATCAAGTTAATAACTAGGTGTTACTGGTTTCATCAATAAATCATTTTAAAAATGTTGATATCTGATTTCCTTAGTTTAAAAAGTTTTACGTATATTCCCCGAAAATTATTCTCCCAGGAAAACATTTTTGAGGATGTTTAGGTTTAATTGCATCACATCACATGTGTGGAATGTACGTTATGGGAAGAAAATATGATCAACGATATCGATAATAATTGAGAATGTGTTGGAATTCAGAAAATTATGTTGTTGTTGGTAGGCCCCTTGAGCTAGAAAATGCGATAAAGTAAAGTAGCGATGCTACACTCTCTTGGTACTATACTGGAAGATTTAAAGAAGCTCACCTGCAGCCAAGAAGATGAGAGGAATTAGACGAGGAGGAAGAAGAGGACTATGGATGGAAAACTCTTGTCTCCTCGTTCAAACCTGAGATCCTTAGTATGGAGCCGCTCCTTAACCTGGCCAATGCTGTCTAAATGGATCTCTAGGGTCATTGTAAATAGAGCGATAAAAATTATTGTAGTTGTTAAAGTGTGTTCAATCATGGATTATTTATTTATTTTATACTGATAAATATATACTAATATGATTCTGTAATTCTAATTTATTTTTTGTACTTTTATTGCTTTGTGTCCCAGGGATAAAGTCGTATTTTTATTAGTTTAGGCAAATTAAAAACATATATTTTCAGAAATGCGCTTATTTATTTTTAAATAATTAAAATTTTAAAATGCGTTTTTATTTCATTTTCACTTAACTTTTAAAACAATGTTATATACCTTAAAATATTTAGATTTTCAAATACTTTATCTTTTTAAACTTTCAACTTTTCATTTTTTTTAAATTTAATATTTTGCCATATTTGTAATTTTAAATATTTGGATGTAGTAAATGTGTTTTCTTAATTGGTGATATTTAAATTTGATATTAACTTTTAGCTATTTAAATTTCCAAATGTTTTTGTTTACTTTTGAATATAAAAATATTCGCATATGTTGGTTTACTTATGAATTCTGAATTATGTTTTGCTTCGTATATTTTATCATATTTCGATTGTCAAATGCATTTTGTGTAATTATAAATAGTTCTATTTTCATATGTGTTTGTTTTAAAATGTTTGCATTTTAAACAATTCTTACCATTTAAATTTTTTATATTTCCGATTAAGACAAATGAAATCCCAAACAGATGTGTAAATATCAAAGCTGAGCGGCAGATGCATATTGATAATCATGCTATTTTTCAGCCTCATAGTAACCACTTTTGAATGTTTTATATGTCACCAAGGTGTTGCAATAAGCTCTGCATAGCAATGACTATCATTTTAAGACATGTAAATGCTGCTCATTCTTACGATAACTTTGAGATATTCAACAATATTTTATTTTATTCTTCATTCAACCCAGTTTTATCCAAAACAAAAATATGCAACCTCAAATATTCTTCGCAAGCGCAAAAATTCTAATGCAAGCGCAAAAATATTCACATTTCAAAATTGAATTCATTCCAGTTTGTTGAAAATCTGAAATTTAATAATAAATGGGTTTTTAAACCAAAAGTTTGTTGAAATCCGCAAAACAGCCCTTCAGAAATCCCAGAGAAATAATTTTTAAATTCCACCAGGAGTGAAAGAATCTCCCCATTCCTCAAGAGAATCCGGAGTTCTGATTGAAATTGATTAGTCACGGCTCTTTTTAGGAACAAAAAGAACTTTCCATAGTTTTTCTATTTTCCTATTACCATACTCTTTAAGATTAATTTATCTACCAGAAAGATAAACAAACAAACGTGATTAGAATTCGCAATATGAAGAGACGATTTGAAGTAAGAGCTAAAGCAATAATTGTATCATATACAGTAGTTAAGTACGACAAGAAATTGGAGAGACTGTGTCTACCCCCAACAGGGCAACACCCATTTTAATTGCACATTATTCCAAATATTTTAGGCTGTTATTTCGAATAATGCACAATTAAAAAAGTTGCTTGATAGGGGGTTGTTTGGGCAGTTGATGGTCTCCACAAATTATCTTCACGTTTCACTATTGATCTATAATAGATTATGTTCTGAAATACAAAATGGCATAGAATATACGGCATAGAATATATTTCTATTTAAAATATTCTAGCAATCATTTAAAGGTCTTTCTAACTTACTAATACATTCTGTTAAAACTTATGCTATACCGTCTTATTACTATACAGGATGATTCAGAAAGATGGAGCAAAAATTTAAGGGGTGATAGAACACACATAAACAAGCAATTTTCGTCATACAATGCATGGCCGTAACTCAAGCGATTAAGCTCTAGGGGTTAACACGTACTGTTGAATGAAATGATAGAACACAAGAATAACAAAGGAGGTATGAAGAAATTACAGAGCACATTTTAACGAACAATCTACAGAAAGAGTTCAAAACAAGAAATCGAAGACGTTACAAAACAAATTATAACAAATAACGTACAGAAACTCCTCAAAACAGCGACCTCCAACATGAATTTAAGCCTCACATCTACGATGTATAGATCATCGTGCATTAGCGAAAACACCAGGCACTTCTCGTACAGCTGCAGCAGCAACAGAAATCCTGGAAACAAGGTTCTCATCGGAATCGGCAAGGCTATCGTACATAAGGCTTTTCATATGAACTCATAGGAAAAAGTCCAGACATGACAGATCAAGCGATCATGCTGGCCAAGTGAGATGACCGCCCTGACCAATCCATCATCCTGGGAATATTGCATCTAAGGCGTTTCGAACATCTACACTGAAATGAAGTGGCGCTCAGTTGTGTTGGAGCCACATACGGATTTCGGCTTCCCTTACATGAAATGCATGTCGACTTTTTCTTGACTCGTGATACAATCCACTCCTTCTGAAATATATGGTAGAACTGATGACGAACTCGACAACAGACGCTTAATACGTTCGCTGAACAGCTCCCTCTAGCCCTTAACAGCGTGCGTCACGACCATGCATTGTATGACGAAAAGTGCTTGTTTAAATGCTTGTTTAATCACCTTGCATATGAAAGAGAATGTATTTTTGTCCCTATACAAAATCCACAGTTTTTGATTGGTTTGTTTTCAAATTTCGTATAGTTACTCTTTGCACTACTGTGGATAATTCCATCTATCTCTTGAATTTCAAGGACCAGGGGCTGTTGAGATATTAATAATTAAGCATTCCATAGATACGACATTGTGCAGAAATTTTTTTCCGAAACTTTGAAGATAATTCTATCATGTTAGAATGTAGCGCAGAATTTTCATTCAGTTTATCAGATATAAATAATAAAGGAATTAGTATAAAATTAAATTTTATAAATGGACGTATTACACATTTTATAGGGGTATATCAGTTACGGTCTTGGGGTACAAGATTACATAAATTATCCAAATTTTTAATTTCTTAACACATTTTATTTGTCAAAGTTTTTCTTTCAAATGTTAATAGTTTTTATTATGTTTAATCTATTCTTCCAACAAATAAAATTGGTAAGGGTCTTTTGATACTATTTTATCGTCTTCATTTTGGCGACTAAACATATTATTGGTAATTTTATTTTCACAAACCAGAAAGTTTTATTTTTCATATTTACTTGTGCCATACATGTATGATTTTGTATACCAGGAACAGAGATCAATATACTTCATTTTTAGGGAATTAAATTAAATATATTTATGCAATTTAAAAACGGCATCATTTTTAATACTACTGAAATCTGCACATATTTTAATTTAGTATATTAACTAGTCTTGAATATAACGAGGCTTCAAATTTAGTGTGACCTAATGACTTTTAATTGAGGAATTTAGAAAAGAAGTGAAATATAATTACGTATTGAACACAGTTATTAAACAAATAACATTCATTCGACCGTAAATGTTTCAAAACATTGTGTTCACAAAATATTTCACCATAATTGATTTTTCGATAATAGCATGGAAGTTTTCTACGTTTACAGGGCACTGAAATTAACTTTGGAGGGAAGCCAAAGATATCGTTACTGTTACCTATATCTCTTTTTCCCAGGTCTTAGCATCGCTCGAAAAAAATAAATTAAACAAATAACTTTTAAATAGTCTTTAAACAAATTGCTTGTGTGGTGAAAGCCGCACGACCTTCATGACAAATTTACGACTTTTATGTCCATAGTAATAAATTTTTGAATATATAATAATTCGTCAATTCAATTTTCGAAATAATAATTCGTCAGCATCCAGACAATTCGAGAAATGAAGCCGGAAAAATAATCTTAGTGAGTTTTTGCGAATTTTAATTGAAGGTATTTAGTGATTTACAACGTGCTAGAATTCAGTTTGAGAATTGTTTTTTCGTCTATTTCGCTTTGTTTCCAATCCTAACTTTTAAACAATCCGCTAGGAGCGCTGCAATAGCTTTTATTCGATTGGCATGGTAATTTTACTATAAACCTTTTTTACTCATGAATCTGTCTTAACAAATTCGGTGGAGTATGTAGTAACCAATAAGCGAAAGATAATAATATTTTTACTTTCCCTGCAATACAAGCAATGTATAGGGAGAGTATTGGAATCATACCGAAAATCGCAACTCGAGTTTTCGACGGATCTACAAGTTTCGGGACCTCTACAATACCATAAAACAATTTTTAGCGTGACGGCTGTGTGTGTATCTGGGTGTCTGTGTGTCTGCCTGTGGAGATTTTGCATCCACTCTAACTAAAAACTAATAATTGACCGAATTTCATAAAATTTGGTAGGTAAGTTACTTGTGGGCGAATCTAGTGCTGATTAGTTTTGGGTACGATTCGGGATAAAAGAATCCGCCTTTCTTTTGCGAAATGGCCAACAAAAATTGCTGTATCCACTCTAGCTAAAAAATTAATGGACCAAATTTCACAAAATTCGGTAGATAAATCGCTAGTGGGTCACCCTGGTGCTGATTAGATTTTGGTACGAATCGGAAAAATATAACCTGCCTTTTTTGCGAAATGGCCCTAAAAAATCGTCAAAATCTAAAATTAAAAAACTATGCTCAAATATATCCATTGAATGCTTGTTTTATACGTAACTTTTAAAGATGTAAAGAATAAGACCAACCCCATTACACTAGCGCTAGCCGTTCTCGAGATATGTTAGTTTTTTCGTATTTTCTCTACGCCACATTTGAAAATCAGTCCAGTTACCAAATGAGAACGAAAATTTTATTAAAAGTGAATTAAATTTAATTGAAATAAAGCGAACGTGAATATAAATCTGCAGGGAAAGTCATGTGCCGCCCACATCAGATTTTTATTCTTGTACTAAGTATGTTACAAATGTGCTTACACAGTAAGGAATATGAATATATCAGAAAACGTGTGAAACTCCCACTTTAGATTTTTTTTTTATGTGAATAGCATTTATGTTTGAAGTATCCCTAACGAAAATCAGAACGTTGCAAAAAATACGAACATTTTGGACGCTAATATCTCTGAATATAATTTATAAAAATGTAAACAATGTTTACATGTCTTGTCGGAAATAGAGTTGTATTATGGATATATAGTTTCAATAATATTTTGCAATTTGTTTCTCGAAAAAAAATCAGTTTTTTTTACTGATATATTTTTGCCTCAATTTGCTTATTTTTATGCGAAATATCGTCTATACTATTAAAAATAGATATAAACAGTAAGCGACAAAATATTCAATCGTAAAGTAAACTTCTACATACATAATTTTGCTGTTACGAAGATGTTATAATTTTCGAGGAACCTTCTTGTCTAATTCAAGAAGATTGAAATGTTTCCATTCTTCAAGTTCATAATGCTTGTAACACAAAAACAAAAATAAAATGCTAATTATAAACTAGAAGAAGTAATTTGTAGGTCTATAAGGATGTTAATAACCCTGTTTGGCTTAAAAATTCTGACTTGGGGTTTTTAGCCCTGCAAACATTTATAATCAGATTTTGGATCAGGATATCAAATAGATTGGTTATGATTTCGATATTTCAATACTCTGAACTGTTTTGAAAATATCGAAAGACGCAAACCCTCCCTCCTCCGTAAAGAAAGATGCTATTCACTCAAAAGCATTTCGGCTCCATCGGACTACAACCACTGCCGAGTTTCTTCTTTGAGAAATCTGTAATGCTTTCCACGCATCAGTTTTAACTCTCAAAACTATTTACTATAAGAATGTAAATAGATACAGTACACGAAATGAGGTCAAAAATGTTTCACCATAATTGATTTTCCGATAATGACATGAAAGCTATCTACGTTTTCAGGATACTGAAATTGTTTGGAGGGAAGCCAAACATATCAAAAATAAACGTCGAAAAATAATTATTTATCAAAATACTACAATGGTGATTAATGGGCGAATGCTTATTACAGAGTATTAAGTCAATGAAAAATAATGTCTTGTTTGGGATTAGAAAAATTTTAGAAAAATAGACAGTTTTCTTGTCATTATATGGAAGATGAACTAACGTATGCCAAATTTTGTTGGCTTACTTCTGTGAAAGAAATTTCTGCGTGTAAAGGAGAAGGTAATCGTTGTAGTATTTACTTTCCAATATATATAGTACAATGTATAGGGACGGTTTTATGACTGAGTCGAAAATTCGAATTAGAGGTTTCGACGGAAGAGAAAGTTTAAGCATCTCTGAACTCGAATCAAACAATGTTGAGGTGGTGTCTGTGTGTGCATGTTTTAGTGTATATGCATGTGTCTGAACAAGAATGTTAGTGTGTCTGTGAGTCTATGGGTGCGATATCTCACGAACGAATGTGGTTTTTCGAAAAATGTTGGTACGATTGTTCCAATCCTTTTCCAATTGGTAGAACCCTGCTTACATTCATAGATAAATTGTCATTACAGAACATTTTCATTATAAAACGAATGCCATAATCTTTAAAATGCTAACATGGACCTTTTACGCGATATTGTATAACTTTTGAATATATTTTTAAAAAGTCATTAAAATATCAGCACCTTTAATATAGTGAAATATATAATCCTTCCATACAAAGTTTTCCTATTATTAAACGTCTGATTCAAACTTTAGAATACTGGCATTAACCGATCTTGGGATATTGCATGTTTTTTTAATGAATTTATAAAATATACATAAAATTATACAGTAAGTACTCGTATTATACAATAGTAATAAGCATTACACTTTGTTTATGCTTCGTTTTTGAATGGAAGAAATAAATTTTGTATTAAGTTTGGAATTTTTACGCCTAAGAATTCGCCAATATCAATTTATTTACTTAAATATTAATTATATGTTATTTATCTGTGTTAATTTGTTGAACTATATTTTGTAGGATTTGTGAATGTTAATTGCTACTTTTTCATTTCTTTTTCAATTAGACAAAACAAAAATAAGACAGTGTGTTGCACTATTGTTTTTAGGGAGCATAATTCTTCTCGAAAGCATGAGCCTACAATAATACTCTCGAAATCACTATTTACGCAATCTATGCAATATTTCATTTACATAAATACCTTGTAAAGAATCTTGCCTTGTAAAGAATCGGAAATCGAACCTTGGATCCCGAACTGGCCAGCCAACGCTCTACTGTTGAGGTACTGGGATGAAATTGCAAGCTCTTACTGTCGAAGTGGACTCTGTATTCTCCACTCTCTAATGTCAGATTGGCGTGCAACTGACAATCTGACTGACTACCTCCTGTATTTTTACCTCGGGCTAGCCTCCTGATACTACTGTTTTTACCAAGGGCAGTATTCTGCGAGGTCGTTGTCCTTTTGATTTGAAATCGGCGCTTAATATCCCAGAGTCCACTGAATCCGTGCTAGTCGTATTAAGGTCGCTTTCACACCTCCGATATATTTGCACAAACCTACAAGGTTAATTCGTCCGGACGGCATTATAAATAACCTTGTTGCCCCAACCGGGAATCGAACCCTGGATCTCCGAACTGAGTAGTCGACGCTCTACCGTTGAGCAACTGGGACGAAATTGCAAGATCTTATTGTCGAAGTGGACTGTGCACCCTTGAACTTAAGATATCGGTAGAACTACATGGAATAATCTGCAGTAAAATGCTTAGTTAATAATAGCAAAAAAAGATGAATTAAAATTGCAAATCCATATAAAAGACATAAAATTTCTTCCGTTGTCATGAGATATCCTCCTTCAGACAGAAAATTGCAAATCGGTATCAAAGACATAAAATTCCTTCCCTTGTCATGAGATATCCCCCTTCAGACAGAAAATTGCAAATCGGTATCAAAGACATAAAATTTCTCCCTTTGTCATGAGGTATCCTCCTTCAGACAGAAAATTGCAAATCGGTATCAAAGACATAAAATTCCTTCCTTTATCATGAGATATCCCCCTTCAGACAGAAAATTGCAAATCGATATCAAATACATAAAATTCCTTCCTTTGTCATGTCGTTCAGACAGAAAATTGCAAATCGGTATCAAAGATATAAAATCCCTTCCCTTGTCATGATATATCCCCCTTCAAACAGAAAATTGTAAATCGGTATCAAAGACATAAAATTCCTTCCTTTGTTATGAGATATCCCCCCTTCAGACAAAGCATTCTACAAGACATTATATCATCTTACAGAATGACTGGATGTATGGAACTCGCTTTACATCGTAGGGATTTCAAACTGGTGTTATTACCATTCTCTTATTGACTTCCCTGTTAAAAACTTTTTACTCGCAGCATCTGAAATAAACTTTAAGAAAAGATGTAACGACAACCTTTCATGAGTACATTAAAGATGATTCTAAAATGTTGAAATTTGTGAGCAATTTTTTCATGCATACATTAAAAGTCACCGATTGAAGGCAGTAATTGACATCTGCAAGCTAATTATCCAAGAAAGCTATTATCTTAACTTCCTATAAAAGAACGCAAGCATACCGAATTAGTATATTTTCATTGATTTTAAACTTTCGCATGTAAAAAATATAACTAAAATTATAAAGCTTTAATATTATATTAAGCAATTAGAAATTTATCGTTTACGAGCGAAAAATACCACCACATTTCATTAGGGTTTGCATTTAGCTATATTTTTTTTCTTTTTTTTTTGTGTTCTTTTAGCTTCAAAATCCTTCAGAAGATATTGTATTACTAGATTTATTCATATGCGCTTCTTGATAAATATATAATTTCCTGGAATATCCCTTAAAAGACACCCACTATTATTCGAAGATTATTTTTGGTTATTATTTGAGACTTTATTTCGCTTTTGTTAACATCGAACATCTGGCAGCAAGAAGATTTGTTATATACTACAATGTTGCAAACCTATGGTGATTGGTGACCGACAAAGTACATATCAAGCTGTCGTCCTCAAATAAAAAAATATTGAAATAAACAAAACTTCAAATAACATCTAGATGAGGAAATGGTCCCCCGAGAGAACTTTGTCAGACAGTTCCATTTCTTTTCTATATAGAATTTTCCTTGATAGGCTCCGCAAAAAATTTCCCTAGACAAATCCCCCTAGGTTGATTTGTGTCATTAATGTATTTCATATGTTGCAAGAAACTGAATAAATCGAACAGTTAAGTTATGTTATGAAACAACATACCCAATTCTGGCGCTTCTATTCTCTGACTAGCGCCCAGTGACCCCCCCTCCCCCCAACGCGCACCCTCCCTCAACGTTTCAGCGCTCCCCCTCTTCGTTCTTTGAAAGTATAAAACCATGTGTTTGATAAGTTGATTTGTATAAATAGACCAATGTTTAAAGATATGGGTAAACAGTTCATAAATTGGCATTGGTTCATAAACCATAATATTGTGTGAAATAGCAATTTACGAAATAAAACGTGAACGTTCAATTAAATCAATTTGTTACATGATATTAACTTTTAGTTCAATGATAAAATAATAATTACCTAAATTCATCACACATCGATGTAGCTGCAATGGAAACGCACTTCCAAGCTTGGGTGATGCTGCATATTGGTGATTTTCATGACTGCAACTTATTTATTTTCTGGAAAAATCCTAATATTCAAGCTTATTACACTACATGTTAAATAATCCCATAGTCCCATCTGTACTAAATTGATTAAACCCAAATGGTTAAGTACTCTAAATACCATCCTAATTTGGTCTAAATATTTGCAGGTTCGATTCACTGATGGGATTACAAAATGAGCAGGAACATTCTCCTTGTGTATATGGCCATGTAATATGCTAATCTGACCACATTTCCTCTACACAGGCTATGAGATTCTTGCGAGCTGGATAGTTCAATAGAAAAAGGTTCTTGTCCGCAACAAAATGTTATAGGTTCGTTCGACTAATCGGTTAGAAGACTCGAATTGGTCTTCTAACACTCGGAATGTTCTTCTAAGTCTCAGGTTGGTCTAAGACTCGGATTAGTCTTCTATGACTCGGATTGGTCTAAGATTCGAATTGGTTTTCTAAGACTCGGATTGGTCTAAGACTCGGATTAGTCTTCTAAGACTCGGATTGGTCTAAGACTCGGATTGGTCTAAGACTCGGATTGGTTTAAAACCCGGATTGATCTTCGTTCTTTCTTCTTTCCATCCTTGATAATAGTTTTCCAACACACACTAGCTTATTTTTTATGCATAACGCATTTCCCCCTTTCAATATTATACACAGATTGTGAAGGTAATTGAAATTATTAATAAAACCTCTCCTGGATATATAATTACATGAAATTAGACTCATCAAAATTCAAAATCTACAGCTTTATCAAATAGACTATTCAATGACACACTGATTCTCTCTCCGTTGCTTAAAAATTAAAACAGTTAGTTTCGTACAAATTACACTTTAAATCACATTTCACGTTAAGCTTCAGCTAATAACTAAATGCTTCTTAGAAACTGCCTTTGTTAAATCCGATCAAAGGGACTTTGAGTAAATCAGATTTGATTTAAATGCATTGTTAATCCCCTTATGTCTTTCAAAGAGCTAAATTCGTCTTTACATATCTCAACAGGCTTAAGTAGATTCTGTGCTATCGTTTAAAAGAATAAAGCAAGAGCAAAAGCTTGATTTAAACTTATTTTAAAAATAAGTCTTTAGAAATTAGTATTAAATTTAGTATTAATATTGAAACAATCCAATTAATGATATGTTTGACATCCTTCTTCTGTAAGTTATGGAATATCTAAATTTAATTCGCGTAACTATGTTCTATATTTTTTGTGCAACCCCTTTGACGTTCATATATTTTATATTTCAGCACTGCTTCTTGTTTTATTTTTATTTTGTGACATTAGGTGGCGCCACCACTGCTGCAGTAAAGCTTTTGACTTATTTTCACACACACAAAAAAAGGGAACCTAAGCTTCCACGAAACGATCGTCTACTATTATAAAATTTTTCCTAAGGCAACTTACGTTAGGATTTAGTTATTTGGGATTAATACGTTACATACTATTTGTAACGATGTGCAATTATGATTCCTTAAAAATACCAAAGCTGTTTAGTATGGTAAGCCTAATTTTACTCGGAATATGTACACTGAGTCATACAAGCGACCCCAAACCTGCCAGTTTTACCTGCAGTTGGAAACTCTTTCATAAATACATGCCATGGTATAAAATGAAGAAATAATTGCATTTATTTAACATTTATTCTCACTATATATATATATAATTTGAATATTTAACATAATTGAACTCAAGTTTCATAGCTTAACAGTTTCCTTTTTTTTTTCAATATTTAGTAGCTTTACATAATTTCGATTCTCATTAACTACAATGCCATACAATTTATCCTTGTAAGTAATATAAGTTGGTAATTAATTTGCAACTGATACATAAATAATACCACAATGAAATTGCATTTTTTTTAAATCGTAATTCTATGTCTATTACACGACACGAAACCAGTAGCAGATAATTATAAGATGTTCACGGTGATCACTTCTCTGCACTATAAGACATTGTCGTCAACGTCATGGGGATCCGTTATGGTTTCCCTCTATTTACTGTATATTAAGCACAATTGCGGAATTCATACTCCTTATTTTAACAAATTTTACTTGTTGCCATATTTCGAAGACCCAAGTCATGTGGGTAACAGAATTAAATCACAACACATGAATGTCTGCACTGCATATCCTTTGTTCGATCTATTTTCTTTAATTTTTTTTTTTACTTCATAGATGTTATTTGGACAATCAACTCTCACACTTCCCCTTGAGAACATAACCATAGACATAGTCTTTTACGTCTATGGTCATAACTGATCAGTAGTCCGTTAGAACTAGAGAACCTTCCCTAGTAAGGCTCTCTAGCTGAAACTACTTCGTGCACTTTACTTGTAAGAGGATGTAATAAGCTGTGTATTTTATTAAATAGCTGAGTAACGAACGCCGCTTATGCCATAGATTGGTAATATTCAGTTTCGTGGAAATCATATGAAATTTAGTCATTTCTAGTCAAAGTTTATTAAAGTATTGCCAGTACTACCTTTGCGCTCATGTGTCAACATAGTGGTGAAATTATCAAATTCGTTTCTCTAGGATACTCAAAAAGGTAAATTTGTTAAAAGTTGATCTTAAAATTCCAATTACCCTATACACGAACTCTATAATGTAGTCAAATTAAAAAAGATATATTTTAACGAAATGTATGTTTAAGTTTGGTGTTTGTGTTTTAGACAGAAATGTTTAATTTCGAAGGTTGTATTTTACGACTGAATGATTTGAAGTTTAAAATTTTAGATAGCTATTTTCGGTAAATAATAAATATTACTTAAAATAAATGTTATTGAGTTCGAATATTTATGGACATTATGATTTAGTTTGAACATTAGAATATTTTTGAATTAGAATAATGAAACTGTATGAAGGAAAAATAATGTATTTACAAGTGGAAATGATGCCATTTGAAATCATCTACATTTAAATCCATGTAAGCAAGAAGATGTTTTAAATATTTAAACAAAATACGATAAATATGAGTTTCTAACTTGTTTCTGTCCGGAAAAATGTAATTACATAATAAAATATGGTTAAAGTGCATTAAAGGAATTTATTTAATTCTTGTTCTGGATTAAATTATATAGTGAACTTTTGTGAGAGATATAAAATATATTTCTAACCAATGTTGATAAAAATAAACCAATTATTACAGATAAGATGAATTAATCAATTTTATAATATCACCAAACATTTCCATGAATGCCATGGAACCAAAATGGCTTTCCAGGGTATCATAGTGAAAACCATATGTCTGGTTCAAATTATTCTTAGTGTGCGTTTAGCAACCATAAATATAAATATTGTATAGCGGATTACTTTAAAGAAATTTTTAAAAATAACCAGGCCACTTCAAAACAAAATATCTGATGTGAGCAGCATATGACTTTAACCGCAGATTCGAATCCATTATGTTAATTTTTATTTCACAATGCATTAACTTGAGTTTGGAGAAAATAACATGAGTACTTTTTTGGCATTATATCCAGTTTCCTTATTACTACATCTGGGTTTCATTTAGCAAGTTAATTCACTTTAAAATTTTTCAGCTTCTCAAAATGATTGATTCAATGACTTCCTAGATGAAAATTATTGTTGAATCATGAATTTAATCGTAAAAGTAATTAAAAAATAAAGTGACAGCAAAAGGAATTGTAGTTTTGTAGTACTAAGCCTTGATACTTTCCGATAAACATTTTTTAAGACCATACCTCGAATGAGTCTTAAAGTTATCGAATTCAAATTCGAATAAAAAATTAACAAATAAAGTTACGACAAAAGGAGTATAGAAGTTTTCTAGAACTAAAATTAGAGACTTCGTGATGACAAAATTTGAAGACTGTACCTAAAAAACTTTTTTCTGCAAAATTTTGATGTTGAGCAATACTTAGAATAGCCGTAACAAAATTTTGATGTTGAGCAATACTTTGAATATCCGTAAAAGCCGGAAGTTTTTATTGAAACCCAGTGATTTTTTCAGTGAATGCTTACAATAAGGTTTCAATTTTATATTAAAAAATGTAAGTATCCATATATCCAAAACTCGCGAATCAAGATTTACCAATTTTATCTTCTACTATCGAGGCAGTAGTTGCCTGGAGCGACAGATGTTTTTCGATGCACATTCCTTTCGACGAGACATTTCGTCTGCTATAGGAACCATTTGTTCTCAATTCATTTAAACAAGTTTTTCACGATTTGAAAAAAAAATTATTGAAATTCTGGCTTCTAGAGAGTCTTCCAAATTTACATTCAAAGAAAAAAAAAATCGATATTATAATTGCTTTTTATAAGCGAAGGCACCTTATTTCCCGCACCGCCTTTTACTCTCATTTGAAGGGTTTTTGCAAATATTTAAAAATCTCCCAAAATGTTCGAACTTTCGTAAGTTTCGTGACTATCTCCGGTTCAAAGCTACGCTTGATATAAAAAACGCGAGCTTATAAATCCAGTAAGGGCTTCGGAATGGTGACTACATACATACATACATACATACATACATACATACATACATACATACGCAGGCGATTCACCCTTAATAGTATAGATTTCTATAGACAGGATCAATTTAAATCAATAATACATTATTTTTATTCATTATTTGTATTGAACATGCTTCAAGTCAATAGTATTAATCATACAAAAAGTGTTGCAAGAATTTCAAACTATTCGCTAATGATTTATAATCTATTATAATAAAAAGTTTTAAGAGGGGTAGCTTTTAGACACTTTTTCCTCGCACGAATGAAATTTATGATCTAGAGAGTTTATGATGTAAATTGCCCTTTCAAAGAATCTAATTTTCCGCTAGTAATTTATTTCTCTTTTTAACAAGATAGAATGCAACATAAAATTTTGATTGGTGCCAAAAATAATGATGAACATAAAAAAATGTTCCCGCAATTCTCAGTAAAATCATAAGATGTTTCATAATTTTCTAAGTGTAGAATCAACATAGCAAGAATAGAATAAATTTAGCTGTTATATCATTTTGTTAATTAAAGAGAACGGTTAAAGGATGTTTGGATGGGAACGGCCTCAAGGTAAAACATTTCTGGAGAATTTTTTAAGTGCACTCTGATCTTTTCATTTTAAAGTGTTATACGGCTCTTAAATAGTTGATGTTAACGATTTCTGAAGAAAGTATTTATTAACGCTTGGCGTGGTTTAATCATTTCAAGTTAATCGCGATGAAATATAATCTCTATAATTTTAAAATTATACTCAAAAAGTGGACCGTAGTGTACAGTAAACGTACACGGAAAGGAAGCCATATACATTCATTTCACAACAGTAATATTTTTTAACATTCCGCGGAATAATTATTTAATACTATTTCGAAACATTTGAGTATTTCTTTTGTAATGCAGATTACAAAAAATGTCGGTTTTTTTACGCATCTAATTTAATGACGCTACTCATATATGTTGAGTTATATTGGTCGTACATCCTTTACACACAGTCACACACTGATGAATACGGACATATCCCCCCAAAAATAAATTGTTCTAGAGGGCTTTAAATCGTATTTTTCGTGAAATTCTGGAGATGGAGAAATTAATTTCAGGACGCCAGTACTTGAACTATATTATGAGAAAATAATGAAATGCACAGATATTAAAAATAAATAACTTCGCAAATCATATACGATCATATACCGTTTAGTATGACTAATTTCATCGGTCGCGGCACATATAGCACGGATATATAATCGGTCTCATGCAAGTTCTTTGGATGTGCATACGTTGAAAGGCTTTAAATAGTTAAAAAAAAAACTCGTATTGGTGAACTCGAGTAGTTAGTAAACTCGAAATAGTTCAAAATCAGTGCGTTATTAGTTTTCTTCACTGCCAATTTAAAGTTTAGAATGTGAAGATACTTTTTAACAGTTATCTCTAACTAGAAGGTATTCCCGTCATAAGAGGGAATTCAAAATTTGCAAAATATTACCTCCCATTTGTGGCCATTTTTATCAATTTGGCGATATTTGCAACATCCCGTCAAATTATTTGCCAAATTTTTGCAAATCATCACGATCGGACGAACAGAGAAATGGCTTTTTCTTATAGTAAATTCTTGTATCCTTTCCAAGATATTAAAATTTCATCTATTTGGGACATTTTCATTAATTTTTGTGATATTTTGTTCAATTTTGAGACATTTTAAAAAATTTCGCCAAAATTATCGCAAAGTGGGGCAGTTGGACTGACAGGCAAACGCTGCCGAAACATCATTACAAGTAGTGTGAACATGAGAGAGCTGGCGCAGACCCATAAACACCCCCATAAAATCCCCACCCACTTTTAGAATGGAATGGCTCTATATCACCCATAAAAAAACCCACCCACTTTTAAAAACAATGGTGTGAAACCTCCCATTAAATCCACACCCACTTTTAGAACGTAATGGTCCTATTTCACACCATTAAAATTTCCACCCACTTTTAAAACCAATGGCTCGTAAAACCCCATAAAAACCGGACCCACTTTTAGAACGTAATGGCCCAATATCACCCACACAAATTCGACTATACAATGGCTCTCAGACCTCCATTGAATCCCACCCACTTTTAGAAATGTAATGGCTGTATTTTACCATTAAAATTACCACCCACTCTTAAAAATAATGGCTCACAAAACCCCATAAAACCCGAACCCACTTTTAGAATCCAAAGGTTATTTCTTATCCATAAAAATCTACAACCCCTCTTAAAACGATGGTATCGAAACCCCATTAAAACTACACCCCTTCTAGAAAAGTGATGGCTCTATTTCAACCATACAAATTAAACAAATCAATGGTATCAAAATCATCCATTAGCAAGGTTCTAGCGCAAGCACCTCCCGAGAAAGTGATGGCTCTATTTCGACCACACCAATTTTCCGGAGCGAGCAAGCGAAAAGTCGTTGGGAGGGAAGGTACCCCCTTCGGCGAGCACCCCCTTTTAAATGAAATAGGGCCTCAGAAGAGGACGGTTACATGGAGTACTTTAGATGTGATATAGACACTATTAAAGAGGCATTCAGAACAGAAGAATGTGTCCTTCGAACTGAGGACCATTAATTATCTTTTAATAGTTCGAAAACTGTTAAAAAATTATGATCGCCTACTCCTTTATCGCATAGTGACCGTGAGCCAAGGTATGGATACCATCTTCCAATATATGGCGCTTGTCATCTTTTCCTGATAGGGCAATCTTATTGACTTGTATGGAATGAATCTCATGCTTTGTGCTCCTGATGAGATTCATGGTTCTATGCTGTACTTCTTGCTTGAATAGGCAGTTCTTGTAGTCCTCGAAGGATATCCTGTTTTTCACGACACATTTCTTTACTCCTTTCGACTTTTTCACCAGGTCAACCTCAGTTTTACAGGCATACATCTTAGATCTTAAGCCAACGAACTCTTCTAAGATCTTCCCTGCATTTTCATCCTTCATCTTCCCCAAGACCTTTTTATTTACTCGAGGCATACCATACCTATTGTTTTCTGGATAATCTGATGTGTCAAAGTAGTCAATCAATCCTTTCATATCCTCATAAAAGTCCTCGGTCTGTATGTCATAGATGTAACTGTCAGTGTCCATGTACAATAGCTTGATATCGCCCCCGTATTTAGGCTTCATAAGATTATAATGGAAGTCATACATCAGATGCTTCGATAGATCTAATATACTCATGCCGACGTATATTGGCTTATTAAAAAGCACTTTCGTCTTGTTCATATGCACGGCGGCTAATCTTTCGTCAAAAATGGTCCTTCCCTTGAAGTTGGGCTTAGCAACTAGCTTCTCCGCTTTCTGGGGATCGCATACTAGCCTAATATCGAGTCGCTTCCTGATATTTTCCATCGTCTTGCCAAAGACCGAGTTGTTCATAAGTTTGTAGAAGTCTTTCTCAAAGTCGTTGGTTGCCTTGGTCCTCATATCAGTGTTCAGGTCTATGTACCTCTTCAACCAGGGAGACTGCTGAAACTCCAACACTTTGTGCACCTTTTTGAGCTTCACCCCCAACTGCAACAGCTGCTTCAAAACCCTGTAATGAACCACATAATGCTC
The DNA here is from genome assembly GCA_951213105.1 of Amaurobius ferox. Lineage (NCBI taxonomy): Eukaryota > Metazoa > Arthropoda > Arachnida > Araneae > Amaurobiidae > Amaurobius > Amaurobius ferox. Next base: position 157,609,116 of record OX578139.1, read on the forward strand.
TTTGTCATAGAGGGTCGTCAGTAGTTTTGGCTGTTTTGAGCCATCGGGCATCCTGCTCTCAGGTGCTAGAGGTATGTCTGAATGGAGGTTGTGCAGATGGGTCGGGTACTGTAGGTCGCAATCTACGATGTATCCTTTGTCTGAGTCATCCTCTACTTGGGTCACATCTGACACAGTGCTCCACTTGAAGCCACCATGCGGTAGGTATTGACTCATGGCCCATCCGTAAAGGTTGTTGGCGTCAAGGTACATCAGGTAGTTAGACTTCTTGTTCTCGTCATAGTCCCTCATGTACTTGTTGTTCGCCCTCCCATATCGGTTACAGCACTGAGAGATGCCTCCTCTGGTCCCCTTTTCTAGCATGAGTATCATGTCATAGTCTGTCAACAGCTCTAGCTCAACCTCTGTGGTTTTGAGCATGGCGTCCCACGAGAGTCCGGGTGCAGTGAAGTACCATGCAGGATCCAACTTATAGGTCTTTAGACAGACATCTCTAAAGTGTTCCATGATGTCGGCTAGGATGAGTACATCAGTCTTCACATACAAATCGGAATATTCACCCAATGTCTTAATGTTGAAGGCCTTCCATACCCTTTTAGCGTGCTCGTAGTCCTCATCCTTTATGTGTGACTCATTCAATTGGTTGTAAAAGTCTTCTTTTGGGGGCAGCTTGGTTTCTTCGCATTTGTCCCACGAGTCCATGTAATCGTATGGATAGACGCCTTTTCGGGTGACGAGGTCCAGTTTGTCCTTGGGGAAGTACTTGGCTGTCTCCCTGAACTCCTTTACGTTCTTCGCAAGACTGTCGAGGCTAGCGGCCATGAACTTGAATGAGTCGACAAACCTCAACTTTATACCAGGTACCTTTACTTTCTTCCCATCGCCTACTTCTACAGTTTTTGCCCCGACCTCCTTACTGAAGGAAATGTACCTCTCCTCGTTGTTCGGGATGACGTCGATATCACCTTGGTCTCTACCGAGCTCCTTTATGAAGAGATGGGCGTCGTAGCCAGATAAGTTGTGGATAAACACTGGAATGAACGAAGGCTCTTGGTACTTTAGGTTGCAAAGGTTGTGAGCAGGTCCTCTGTAGTTCGATTCACATTTCGCCGGATTGAGAAGATGGTCATGATCTCTAACTTTTCGGAAGTCTGGTTCATCCTTGGGTGAATAGGGTGAAGGTTTCTTCCTGATATCTTCGTCACAGATGTGGCAAACATGGGTCCTTTGGAAATGCTCTTCATCTTCGGTGGTCATTTTGATGGGTTGCTTCTTATCATAAATGTTCTTTATCGCTAGCGCCTCAGTCTTCACTGTATCAAAGAACAGCTTGGTGGCATTGGGTCCTCTGTATGTGATTGGTGCCTTATAGTCTGCATGTTTATATTTGATGTAGACAGTGAAGCTCATAGGTTCATGCTTTTGATATTTATGTAAGAATGAGCTGTCTTTTGTAGGGCAGCAGGTGTTTATCTTGTTTGTCAAGCACTCGAAGTCTCCATACATCACAAAGGGTAATCGTAAAGACCTTTGATAGTTTTTGAACCGCAGAGATTCGTTCTCCTCGGGCATTACAATCTTTACTGGTGTATTCTTCCTACAATCCGTTTCATGAGCTTGGAGGTCCTCTTCGGAGTTATAATACAGCAGGCATCTCTCACAGGTGAATATCTTTCCGTTGTGTTTAGTCACTTGTCCGCTTATCAATTTGGAGAGGTCTTTTATCCAACAGTAATGACTGTTTCCTTCCTTATTCTTTATGTACAGCAAATTGATGTGTTTGTCTTCCTTATTTTTAGTGATTCTCAATGGGTATATATCATTACCTTCGTATGAATATATGTTCACCGATATGTTATTCAACTTTTCGAACCTGTTAAATACTCTATCTTCCATCTTCACTGGAAACTCAATGCCTTCAAACTTTAGCTCATTCTCATACGGTTTATATTTGGTGACTCTTTGGGCATCTTTTTCCGCTGGATGTAGCGCAGAGAGTATTGCCCACCTGAAACACTTATTATCCTCATTTTGTACGTTAATGACTGCTTTTTTAGCTTTAATTCTTTTCGGTAAATCAATGTAGGATGATCCTCTCAGCGGGTTGTATTTATTGATCCTCACCTCAAGGCTTTTAATTCTAACAAGCGTCCATCCCGAACCCTTAGCAACAAACTCCTCCATTTCTGTCAATAATTTTTGGATAACCGATCTGTAATAAGCTACCAAATCAGTTGATTCTAAGATGACTGCGTTTTCTGTTTTGAAGTTTTTCTCCATTTCTATAATAGCATCGTCTTTACCCTTTTGATAGTCACAGAGGAATTCGAAATTAACCTTCAAACCATGCAGCCTCTTTATGTGTTTAGTGATGAGTCCCCGGACTAGTGATGCCACATCGTTCAAAAAGTCGTTGGGAAGCATCAGGTTGTGTTCATTTTGGATGTCGTACGTCTTCAAGCGAGATTCAAAGGCTGTATTAACTTTGTGGAGGGTGTAGAGCCTTCTCTCTCGCGTATCTAAAAACAGGTCTGAATCAAACCCGAAATGACGGTTGAACAATACGCTTTCTATGTATGCTATGATGTCTGCCCTCCTTCCTAACCTGGAATAGCCTCTAATGCCATGCGTTCGACAAAATTCCCGTAGTTGGGGGAGAGTCATGTGATGTAGTCGATGCTCCACCCTTCCACACTCTGGGAGAGCGGTTGCCTTCTTTGGTTTATAGTTTAGGTGCCCTTTAGATTGTAGGTGCTTATTCATGCTTGATCCCTTAAATAACTTACCGCAACACCTGATCTTACGCACTCTGTTCTTCTTTGGCTTGCTAAACAAGTCATTGTGGAAACTGGAAAAGCCGTTATGATATTGAATAAGGTCGACCAGCTCCAACTTTTTAAGTTTCGAGTAACCTCGAATATTATTTTCACGACAGTAGCCTTGCAACTGTCGAACGGTTTTAGATTGAAAATCCATTTTGTCTTTCTTTAGAACTACAAATCGTTTCTTTAAATGCTTTTATTACTGAAGGGGTATACTTTAAACGATTCAATTTTAATGAGTATTTCAATCATTAAAAATATAGTCATATCTACATCTATTAAATTATGGAAGGGCATGTCATCGTTGTCGGTCGATCGCTATCGCTATCACTATCGCTATCACTGTCAACCTGATATATTGAAAAGGTTTCGTAGAGGTTTCGAAAAGGTGGTTTTTTTACCACGAAACCCTCTAATGGTGTACAATAATATAAAACCCTGAAGCCAACATATAATCTTAATAATCTTATTTCATCCCTGGTCAAAATCATACCAACCCTGGGTATATCATTTTTTAAAAATATAATTGAGTTATTCGACAAACGTATTAGGATAGATTTCCCGTGCTCAGTAATGTCAGAAACCAAATATAAGCCATCCACTGACTCAAAGTTATCAGTACTCAAATCGTTTAATTTTTTTACAATACGATCCATATTCTTTATTTAAAGGAAAAATATATTCAAACTTGAGGAAGGTAACAAAGGGTATCTAAACATTTAATGGTTGATCAACCATTAAATGTTATTATGAATATAAAAATTTATGGTTCATTTTTGTCCAACTCGGGTTGTATGTCGACAGGTTCATTCTTATCCAACTCAGGTTGTATGTCGATAGGATCATTTTTACCCAACTCGGGAGGTATGTCGATAGGTTCATATTGTACCACAAATCTATTACATATGTTTGTCAGAAGGATGCAAACCAGCTTTTTAAAATGGAGTTCGTAAAAGGTATCTGAGAGCAAATGGGCTTTATAAGTCATGAGGTGACAAAGATCTATACGATCCAGATTTTTCATAATAAAATCTTCGTTAAAGGTTTGCCATTGAACAATTCTACCCCATTCAAGGTAATCTGCAAATTCCGTCATAAAATCTTCAGTGAGCTTTTGTTTGACGCAAATGAGTTCCATATCGATTTTGTCTATATGCCGACGAATAAATTCTTCTGAGAGTACTTGGAATTGAGAAACCATTCTCCAATCTAATTTGGAAGCATGCTTATCCAGGAAGGGTTCTGACATTATCTGATATCTGGAAACTACTTCCCAATCTAAATATTCAGTATTTCTGTCCATGAAATCCTCTGATAAAACTTGATATTTGGATGTATAGTACCAGTTTAATAGACCTTTGTGTTTTTCTACAAAAGGCTCCGAAAGTTTCTGATACTGAGAGATGACCATCCAGTTTACCAAACCTTCGAATTCTTCGATAAACTCTTCCGATAAAGTTGTATATTGACTTATGAGCGACCAGTTAACATAATTTTTACTAACTCTGATTTGTTCTTCCGACAAACCGCTTTTAGATATTTCGTTCCACGCCATTTATTCTATGTACAATTTTTTTTACGGCAGCTGGAGTGTCCACTTGATTTCTTCAATTTTTAGAAATGGTTGAACTGTGAACTCAGCATCACATCGTAAGAAAATTTTTAATTGGTCATCTTTTTTAACCTCTCCGAGAATTAACACGAATTCAGTGGCTACTTTTATCTTGTGAACGTATTGCTTGTTATTAATGTATAACTTAACAACGATTAATTCATCGATTATCTTTTGAGGATCAAGGTACAATCCCAGTCTAAAAAAACCGTCCCGAGAGAATTTACAATCTGAGTTCAAAGCATCACCGGAAAACTTCGTAAAAATAACGGCATTCGCATTGGTACTAGGTCTAATAGTTATGTATCCTGATGTGGTGGTTGCATAACATACTTTATTGTCAACATAGTTTTCCAAGTACTTTTTATTAACCGCATTCATGTCTTCAATAGGGTCAGCGACATTGCCTATCCTTTTACCTTTAGCGTCAATGGGTCTTCTATCATGTAACCTCAGGTACTTCTGATCTAAATCTTCCAGAATTTTTGCTATCTCTTCTCGGAGTTCAACCCTCAGCGTGTGAGTGACGGTAGTGGAGTTACGAATTAACTCAGCTTCCAGATAACTTTTAGTAGTTACATCCCGACTCTCAATCGGTGTCTGACAGTTTTTCAAGATCTTATTTTCCATATCGTAGTTACCGTCGTGTGTGAGTTTAAACCCTATGCCTGGAATACCAGGAGGTCCTTGTTCTAATTCTTCATCGAAAAGCGGGTAGTAGGCAGCCATTTATTTAAATATAAAATAATTTTTATAGTCATGGACTATAAAAATTAAAAATGGACTATAAAAATGGCTTATAATTTCAAAGTCTTGATCATGGTAATATTTTGATTGTTAATATTTAAGAGGCATTTCTTGTGCTCTTTTAAGATGAAGTAAAAAACATAATCTTTGGGGGCAGCGTTCCTTAACCTCCAGTTAAACTCAATCATTAAGTTATTCGTATCGGTATAGTTTTGATGATGAGAGAGATTAAAGCAGATGATTGGATACAACTTACCAAAATTCGAATAATTGACCATACAACCTGTTTCAGACGTGATGGTGTTGAGTCCAGATTCCAAAAAGGCTGTGTATAATCGATTATAATCACTTTTCTCAAAATCCATCATGTAACTGACAGTTGGCACTTTTACATTGTTGATCATTAACCAACATTCCGTCATATCTAAGTTATCAAACAGCATGTTATTGTGCTTCGAATTTTCGTATCTTTCAGTGTACTGAGGAATTACGTACAAAGATAAGACTTCATCAGAAGTAGCTTTTATGGTATAAGAGCCGCTAGCGTTTTTATAGAAAATATTAGACTTTACTATGCTGTGTTGGTTCCAGTTTATTTCTACATCCTTATTCGATAACTTTAATTCGTTAAATATTGAAGCCGCCGCATTTTTAAATCGTACGTAAGGTAGCCAGAGTGATAAATCTTCTACAACGACTTTATAGATCTTATGTTGCTCGTTGGTGTACAGCATATTTAGACTGTGATTTCTCTGGAACTCAAATTTGACTTGGAACCCCGTGATTACTTTTTTATATTCACGGAAGAAATCAAACACGTACTTTAGTGGGATCCATATAGTTACAACCTTGCTATTTTTAGTGAATTCGCTTCTTTCTGTAAATCCCTGGTTATGGTTCTCATTAATTCTGAATTTTTCGAAAAACTCAGTAATCTTTGTGGTATCTACTAACGTGCCATCATATTTCAAGCGTTCTCTATCAGCTGTGTCCGACGTATCAGTGTAGAACAGCATATTTGTAGCTTCGGCAGAAGAATAGTCAGGCGTAAAATGTATTAAGCCCAACACTTGTCGCATAAGAGCGGTATAATTAATGTTGGATTCTATTTCAGTGGTTCCTAATGTAAACCTGTTAGCATTGATCAAACCACCTCCATTCACGAGAGCTACATTATCATTCACTATGGCAGTACCATCATTGTTAACAATTTTCAATTTTTGCTGTAAATAACCGTTAGAGTATAAAATGTTGGCGTTGGTGTCTTGAATAAAGAAATGGTAAGAGGCATTTTCCATAGAATTATCACTATTTTCATGCCTTACCTCTCTATATTCGAAACTTTCGATGTCATCATCGTAATAATAATTGGTGCTGTTTAATTCAAATATTTTATTCATTTATTATGAAATAAATTTTTTTTCTTCTCCTCAATTTAATAGCTATATGGCTATTAAATCGAATTTAGATAAACTTTAGTCCAGCTCCATGTTTTTTCTGCTTTGATAATATCTCCTTTATTTTATCCTGCACATACTTACCTTCTAATTCGGCCTCCTGCAGGACGTCGGAAAAGAACCCTCTTCCTTGTATCTTCTTACTCTTTCTTTGAAGTCTGTGTTTATTCATTTCTTTATTATAGGGCGATAAAATTGTATTGTACTTCTTGCTTATTGAGCGGAATTAAATCACCTCTATGATTGGTTACTTGCATTCTGATTCGGTAAACACTATCCATTCGAACAGGGTAAAACAGAGGTTTGTCAAATGATTTTATAATCTGACTACCTGGACGATTACTGTTTGTAAATGAATAGATGACGTTTGTAGAGTTGAAACCGTTGATATACGCCCCCTCTGCGACATCGCAATGTATATAAATGTTATCGTTTCCCCCAGATAAGTCAGCAATGTACTTTCCTACTTGTTCAAGCTCTTCGTGGATTTTAGGCTCGAAACCTATAAGTTTATGCAGGTTTTTGGTTTTCGTTAAATCGATCTTATACCCGTCTTTTAACTTAATGGCTATTCGTTGTCGTTCCTCCACTATACCGAATTGTATCGGCGGATCGCTTCCAAAAAAATTAATCATGTAACGATTCAGCCCCTTGATAGTGTAATTTCCATCTGGTATCGTCAAATTTAACCACTGCTGACCATCAAAGTATGATAATTCCTCATCTTTGATATTGTCCCATGAAACGTACATCGAAAAGGACTGAAGGGCAATCTGTTTAAAGGTGAAAGGTCTAGTGTATTCAATCGTAAAATCTTCTGATTTTTCCGCGTTTTTAGAATCTAATATCAATAGAACCATTTTATTTATAGAGAACATTTTTTTCATTGAAGTCGCTGGGTTCTTGGGTAAAAGAATATAGCACATCTACAACTGGCTTACCCTTGTTTCTTTCACGAATGTACTTCATACAAAAGTAGCCGCATTTGACGGAAGCAGGGTGCTGTAGAAAGCTCGAGTTACACCCGATATTTTTCTTTCCAGAAGTCAGTAGATACTTCTTAATGTTAGGATGAATTTTGTATACGTGTTCTCCAAAAGGATCAAAATACTCAACAAAGTTATTTTTAGGATCGTTATAGTAGCAGACCCAGTGCGTACCAGGTCCTGTGACAATGTCCAGATTAATAATACCGTTTTCAAACCGACTCATCTTTTTAGGCAACAGATCGGAAGTAAAGACGCCCCTAAACCCCTGTTCATGTTTCATATTTTGTTCAATTACTTCGTCTGATATTCCCAGTTTTGATAGACGCCCTTTCCAATGGGTCTTTTTTTTACACATCCAGATCCTGAAATTTTTTCCAAAGCTTTCTTTGCTCCATATCCAGCCGCCCCACTTGCAGCACCTAGTGCTAAAGCCTTGGCCCCAGCAATTAACGCAGGTAATAGAAAAGGTAGAAAACCACCCGTTTTCTGGAGCTGCGTCTTACTGATAGTGATACGCTTCCCCTTCCCAATTTGAGCTATCTGTGTTCGAGTTAAATGTATATCTTTGTTGGGGGCTTTTGTCTTATCTATTTGTAGAGATACTTCTTCTCCTTTCTGGTATGCAGATTTTAGCTTAGCAATCTGATGATCGCTTAAATGTATTTTAGTTTTTATGTAATTACTCATTTATTTAATGAAAAATTTTTGTAGTATTGTTTTACTTGCTCGTTGGTCATAGTTCCTTCTCTCAACAATGCATCCAATAAATCGACGACTTGATTGTGTAACTTTTTACTTTTGGACCCTTTACATATCTTATCAGTCAATCGGGCTAAAATTTCCATTTTGTCTTCTACTCCTTTACCGATATAAATTCCTTTTCTTTGCAAGTCTCTGAGTCGATCCCGATAATCTCCTAACGTAGTCATATGATCTCTCAAATAATCAGCCTTAGCTAATAAGCGATCTTCTCTTTCTTCATCCTTTTTAGTCATTCGAGACATCTGACTCATAATGTTTCCTTTTTGACGAGACATTTTTAGGTAAGTATCATTTACTTTACTCATAATTTCTTGCAAAGTTTCCTTGGTCTCATGGTACAATTTTGAGGGTCTTGGAAAGTTATTTTTCTCTAAAAACTCTACATCCAATTTTTTATCAAAATCATAGACTTCTAAAGGCGGTTCAATAGCTAGAGGAATGTGATCAACAGCATCTTTTATAGCCTGAATATTCTCCTTTCGATTAATTTCTTGTTCTTGTAGCTTTTCAGTTACAGGCTTGTGAAAGTCCGATAGTGCTTTCTGGATACCTAATTTTTGCTCAAGTTGTTGTTCGTTGTTTTTTCTAATTTCAGCCTGAAGCTTATAAACTTTAAGTTCATATTCAACTTCCTTTCTTAATTTCTTATTTCGTTCTTTTTGTATAGCATTCATCTTTATTATTATGCAAAAAAATTTTTACTTAAGCAAATTAAATTTTTACTGAAGCAAATTTTTAACATTAAATAAAGATGATTCAAATTAAAAATTATACAGAAGCAGAAGAACTTGTCGATGCAAATCAACATTATTTATTACCTAAACACCCTTTCAGACTTCTAATCGCTGGAGCTTCAGGTACTGGTAAAACGAACTTATTGTTGAATTTTATATACGACTATCTCGAATTTGATAATTTGTTCGTTTGTGCAAAAGATATGTACGAACCCAAGTACGGTAAACTGAAAGAAAAGTACACAATGTTTGAGGGCGTGGATATTGACTCGATAAAGTACCCCAAAAAGAAGAAGAAAATTATCCTAGAGTTATATGAAAGATTCGGCAAGAAAGGAACTTTATTCTCCTCTGATACAAAAGAATTTATAAAAGTGGATGACCTGGACCCATCTTGTAAAAATGTTGTTGTCTTTGATGACTGCATGACTGACAAGGACCAGAGGAGCATAGAAGATTTTTTCATCAGAGGTCGGAAGAAAAACGCCTCAATCATTTATCTTTCTCAATCTTATTATAGAACACCCATTGTTATCAGAAGAAACTGTAATTACTTGATATTTTTTAATATTCAACCGAGGGAGATTCAACAGATCATAAGAGAGATAGATGGTAGTTTGACAAAAGAAGAATTCAGTAGATTATATAAAAAGTGCATGCAACAGCCGTATGATTTCTTTATGCTTGATTTAGTTAATCCGGCTCTGAGATATCGGAAGAAATATTTCACCCCTATAAATAAAGATGGAAGAATACTTGCAAAAGAAAATTTACGTATATAGAAAGAGCTACCACCACTACCATAAAATTAGTGTCACTATGACCGTTAGCAAGTTCGTTTTAAGTTCATTGGGTTTATCAGCTTTTGTACTTGTTCCCTTAGCTGCTCTGAGCTTAAGCGTCGGTATTGTTGAAGTTATTGATAAAGCTTTGAATATCGCGGAAAGGAAAGAAGAGTACAAACAGTCTTACAAGTTTTACAAACAGCTGCTCAATTCATACAAATCGAATACCCTATCAGAAGAGGAAGTGTATAAGCGAGAGGAGGATTTCATCAATAATTTAGTCTACTTACCCAGAGAAAAATATATGAAACAAACCCTGCTGAATGGATATCAATTTGTGAGTAAATAATTTTTTATATATAAATAAATGTGTGGTAAAAAGACTTGCAAGAAAGGAAAAGGTGTTGTTAACGCAGCAATTAATAATTTACCGTTTGAAATGCATCTGCCAGGGCATCAATTTACAGGACCAGGAACTCAACTGCTCAGAGGAAAAACTAGACTGAACCCCGATTTAACATACAAAGAATGGAGTAAGCCTATTAATAGGGTTGATGATAGTGCCTATAAACATGACGTGTGCTACATTAAAAACAAAGATACCGAAACCAGAAACAAAGTGTGTGACTCAAACATGATTAAAGAATTGGACGACATTCCCAATCCAAGTTTTCGTGAAAGGCTAGATAGAGCTGTTGTGAAGCCTATTATCAAAGCAAAGAAGACATTTGGAATGGGCTCAAAAATATATTGTCTCAAATGTAAAACACACACCGACACTAAAGATGAACAGCATGTCACCTCTAAAAACGCTAGACCAATGTTGAAAGGTATTTGTGTGGGTTGTGGTTCTAAGAAGTGCCGTTTTTTACCGCTGAAGGGGTAACTGAGAAGGGTTGCCCCGAAAAGGTTTATTACGATCCCGAAACAGGATTTTGTGGCATAAATGTACTGAGCAGAAAAACTGGTTTAAGTCGAAAAGAAGTCTCGGATTTTTTACACCGACAGGATGTATACACAAAGCATAAACCACTTATCCGTAAGTTCAAAAGAAGGAGAATTTACGTGTCACATATCGACGACCAATGGCAAGCTGATTTACTGTTTGTCTATAAATTTGCGAGAAGTAAGTTTAATGATGGTATCAAGTACATATTAACAGCTGTTGACTGTTTCAGTAAATATGCATGGGCTGTTCCTCTAAAGGATAAATCAGCAGAAGAAGTAACTCAAGCATTTAAAAAGATCTTCAATGAAAGAATACCTGAAAGGGTTCAAACAGATAAGGGTTTAGAGTTCGTCGGAAAAACAACTCAAAAATTATTCAAAGAAAATAATATCCAATGGTTCACAACAGAAAATGTTGAAATAAAAGCTGCTATGGTTGAAAGATTTAATCTCACTCTTGGTAATAAAATAAAGCTCTACTTGTGTGCAAATAACACTGAAAGATACATAGATGTATTGGGTCAATTAGTGAAGAATTACAACAACTCATACCACAGAAGTATAAAAATGACTCCTGTTGAAGCCAGTCTAGAAGAAAACAGTAGTGAAGTCTACCGCAATTTGTTTAAAGAAAAGGTCATACGTAAACATAAATACCAGGTAGGCGATAAAGTAAGAATATCTATATATAAGTCTACCTTCAGAAGGGGTTATCAAGCAACTTTTACAGATGAAATATTTGTCATTTCTGAAGTATTAGAAACCGACCCAATCACTTATAGAGTTCAGGATTTAAATAATGATGAGGTTAAAGGCACTTTTTATGAATATGAATTAGTAAAATATGATAAGAAAGACAATGTGTATAAGATTGAAAAAATCATCAAAAAGAAAGGGGACAAATATCTAGTTAAATGGTTAGGTTATCCTGAGACTAGCTGGATTGATAAAAAAGATTTAGTTGATTAATTTTTAATAGCTTATTCGGCTATTAAAAATTATAATCACTTATCGGGGTCATACCTCAGCTCTTCGTGACATGTTGTTCAGACGTATCAGCCGTTTTTTTAATTTATAGGGTAAAAACTCCAATTTAATGCTTCGAAGATGGTTCTGCAGATTTCTTCATTCTGAATAAGCGTCTTTTTGAGTTTAGGTAACTTAACTAGAAGGCGTGAAATATAGATGTCGTAACCTCTTTTCCGTAACATATGGTATAAGATATAGTCTTTGCTGATTATGTTTTTTCGCTCTGGGTACATCTCCTCATATTTATGGATATAAGAAGAAAAGTCGTTCAAAAGCTCTTCTTCTTCAAAGGGTAGGTTATGCAAACCTAACCATTTAGCCAGATTTTTCATTCGATGTTTTCGCCTCTGTTGTTTCTGCATGTTTAAATACATATCGAGATTATTGATAGGGGGTATATTTGGATTATACCTCAGCTCTTCGTGACATGCTTGGCAAATGTACCAGCCATCATCATTTTGAATTACATATTTGTGTTCACATTCATGAGTTTTCAAGTCTCCGTCTGAGGTAACTTTATTGTCCAGACCTAACATTCTTGTTAGTTCCAACATTTCCTTCGAGTCTTCGATCATTATATTCTTTTATAAGTTTGACAATTTTTTCAAACTGATCATGCAACTTTTTTAAAGATTTTTTCACTTCTGAAATGTCATCGCTATAAACATCTAATTGAACATACTGATAAAGAATTCTATAGCGAAATATCTCAGACTCAATTTCATTCATTTATATATATCTTTGTTTTCTTTAACTCAGATAAAATACGAAGCAGTATTATTTTCCGCTTGGAGAGTTTCGACCTTGTTTTCTACTTCCTGCTTTCATAACGTCTGTAGCGAGCGCTGACCTTGACTAACATCTCTTCCTCTTTAAAGAAGAGTTCTCTCAGAGGTAGAAATAAGCGGAGATTACGAGAATCAAAGGGAGATGGCAGCACTATATGGATAGGAATAGTATTTATTTTTCGCGATTGATTTTAAGCGTTTTATTCTATATTTTTTAATCAGATAAGCTATAGTGATAGATATTTTGAAGAATTATTACATTATAAGAGGGAAATAACTTGTTTAAAGTGCTATTTTTGAAGATTTTCGTCTGTGGTGTAATGGTTAAATTAAAGGTATGTGTATATTTAGATGGGTACCCATGGCAAACGGTTAGCGCGCAGACCTATTAACATCTAGGTCCCAGGTTCAAATCCCGACCTCTCCCAGGTTGTTAATCAATCCGGGTTGATGGTTTATTGAACTATACCGAGCCAAAAATGACATGTCAGCTTGCTTTAGTCGTTGTTCCAATAAAGCAAGCACTCATCGATAAAAAAGTGGTGGGCAGGCCCGACGCTAGGCGTCAAAGTCTTACAGTGTTGTCCTTATATGTTGTTTGTAAGCCTCAGTGGCGGTAGGCTCAGAGTGTATTTGGTCTTGAATTCGGCTCATCAAGAAGGGCCCCTTGGTGGGTCGAATTTGAGATTGAATATACTCTGAGCCTACCGGGGGGCATTTTGCAAAAATTTTTAGGAGTTATGGTGGAGTCATTAAAGTAAGTTCTCGATCTTGGCCTAGGCGAGGGGTCAACAAGACATGGAGTTAGTGATCCGGACCGCGATTTAATAAGACAGGGAGTGGGACTGGGTTGTTTGATGCTGGGTTGTCTGATGTTCTGTTTATCGAGGATCAGCTGTATGATAACTGGTTTGTTCTGATTTCCCGGGTTGATTTGGAGCTGCAGGGCGAGTGTCTTCAAGGCATCTTTTTTCATCTTCTTCAACTGATTCTCTGTGTACACCGGGGCACAGACAACAGGGGCAACTGGCTCGGGGTCCATGGGATCTTTGAGCCACTCGTTACAATATGATGGTCTTCTTGCCAATTGTGGCCGCGGCACGGCCGCAAGGGCATCCTCACACTCTTTTTGCAGCTGCTTGTACACAGGGCCGTTCTTCTTTATCGTCCGGCCAGTTCGAGGATTGACAGTGGGGTTACTCATCCATTCTTGACAGTGTGCTGGTAGTTGAGGTTGAGTCGAGGGCTGTCTCGCTCTGGGTTGATCCTCTGACTCTGGGTCTGGCTGAAGATCCAGTGGGTCCTGTCTCCGTGCAGCCTCGCACTCCTTTTCGAGCTGTTTGTAGACAGGGCCATTGACTTTTATCTCGTAAAAGTTGCCGCCTGAAAATCGGTGTATATTTTTTAATGGTTATGATACCATTAAAAGAAAATTTATTGTTCAAATTTAAACATTTGCCCTGGTTGTGCTTTCCCGACATCTTTAGCTCCCAAATATACAAAGAATAGAGGTTTAATCTCATTAAGCTTCATATAGTCGGACGCATTTTCGTCGCATCGTTTCGGCAGATACAAATTTGAGCCGTCTTCTAACTTCACTATTAGTTTATTACCATATTTGGTGGTGATCTGTTTAATTTCCATGACAGGGTTTTTTACGTCGATATTGAGCTCATGCATCTTCTTGAAACTTCCTTCCAATGTACTAATTGCGTTTAGTTTGTTCAACAGTTCCATGGTTTTTGTTCTTTCTCAACATTAGAATTCTTTTCTTTAAGTGCTTAAAATGTTGTTGGGGTATCATTTTTTAACGGACCCGCAGATTCTAAAAGGGGGTGCTCGCCGAAGGGGGTACCCTTCCCTCCCAACGACTTTTCGCTTGTTCGGAATGTATGCATACTTTTGGCAGATGATGGTTGCAAAACAACGAACCCATGTCGGTGCAATGCTTAGGGGGTGGCCGTCCGCGGCGCCGAAGGGGGTACCTTCCCTCCCAACGACTTTTCGCTTGCTCGCTCCGGAAAATTGGTGTGGTCGAAATAGAGCCATCACTTTCTCGGGAGGTGCTTGCGCTAGAACCTTGCTAATGGATGATTTTGATACCATTGATTTGTTTAATTTGTATGGTTGAAATAGAGCCATCACTTTTCTAGAAGGGGTGTAGTTTTAATGGGGTTTCGATACCATCGTTTTAAGAGGGGTTGTAGATTTTTATGGATAAGAAATAACCTTTGGATTCTAAAAGTGGGTTCGGGTTTTATGGGGTTTTGTGAGCCATTATTTTTAAGAGTGGGTGGTAATTTTAATGGTAAAATACAGCCATTACATTTCTAAAAGTGGGTGGGATTCAATGGAGGTCTGAGAGCCATTGTATAGTCGAATTTGTGTGGGTGATATTGGGCCATTACGTTCTAAAAGTGGGTCCGGTTTTTATGGGGTTTTACGAGCCATTGGTTTTAAAAGTGGGTGGAAATTTTAATGGTGTGAAATAGGACCATTACGTTCTAAAAGTGGGTGTGGATTTAATGGGAGGTTTCACACCATTGTTTTTAAAAGTGGGTGGGTTTTTTTATGGGTGATATAGAGCCATTCCATTCTAAAAGTGGGTGGGGATTTTATGGGGGTGTTTATGGGTCTGCGCCAGCTCTCTCATGTTCACACTACTATTACAATACTATCTCCTTTCAAAACACACTTAATTGCTTGATTTGGCGCAAATTTTATCAATTTGGCGACATTTTTATCGATTTGCCAACATTGTCGTTAATAAGGCGATATTTTAATCGATTTGGCGACATTTTAAAATTTCGCAAAATTTATCGCCAAGTGGGACGATTGAACTGACAGGCCAACGCTACTGAAATAGTCATTGCAATACCATCCCCTTTTAAAACAAAATTATTTACTTGATTTGGCGTCATATTTATCAATTTGGCGACATTTTTATCAATTTTGAGAACTTTCCGTTAATTTCGCAGCATTTAAAAAATCGCCAAGCTGGCGATTTTCGCCAATCGTTACTCAGAGATAGATAGATAAACAGACATATAAATCAAGGTGGTTATATTATCAATAAACAAATATTAATTACTAGAAATTGATTCCGTCATATGACGAGGTGAATAAACTCATGTAGAACATACCGTGTCATTCGCCCCCTATAATATTCCATGTCATTCACCTGCTTGCAGTATTTACGCTCCTAAAGTACTCGGACATGCACTCCAATTAATATAACTAATTACTATACGAATCCCTACTAAATTATAATTACTATATAACTAACTAGAAAGTAGAAATCACTTCAAAATTCACTAGACACCACAGAACACACCAGGAAGACAAAAATATTATAATAGTAACTAACAAAACGTGCTTGTCCTACGAACAGTGAAATCTGCTATAGTATTTTGAATAATTAATATTAAATTAAAAGTGACCACAGAGTGATAGGGATTATCAAGGTGTTAAATTCAAATTTTACAGTTACCTATCATCATCCCAAGTTGGCGATATTGCGCTAGGTCACATAATGTTGTCGCGGTACATTTGTCGCAAGTCCACCAAATGGCAGTGTTATTGACAAAATATTGGCTTTCTTTTTGTATATTTTCCGAACTTTTATTATTAAACAAGCCACCTTTGGCGACCAGCCTGTTCGCTACCCTTGAAAATTCTGACGGTGGCAAATTCTGATCGTTGCAAACTCGCTGGCGCGACCTACCAGAAAGATGTAAGGTAACTGTTTGGACGGCCAGGAAGTGCCACCCAATTTAGACCGGAACTCAGTGGGGGAGGTATCAACAGGGACCGTACCCTCCTTCCCCTACCACCAACCTCTCGGAAGGATTTACGGTCCCACATGTTTAACGTGATCGTACTCCGCGTGAACACGGCGGCAGTTTCGGCAGTGGCGGGTATCGAACCCGGGCCTACCGAGTGCAATTCCTGCGCGTAACCATTTGGCAGCCGCGGCCTCCGCGACAATCTCCATAACTTTCTTTTTATTCACCCAATTTAGACCGGAACCCATACGGGGAAGCATCCACAGGGACCGTACCCTCCTTCCCCTACCACCAACCTCTCGGAAGGACTTACGGACCCACATGTTTAACTTGATCGTACTCCGCCTGAACAAGGCGGCAGTTTAGGTACTGGCGGGCTAACCACTGGGCTACCGCGCCCTCCGCGACAATCTCAATAACTTTCTTTTTTTCTAGTCCAATGTAAATTTGTTTTGGTCCGTAAGTCCTTCTGGAGGACTTACGGACGTGAACATGCCGCCAATTTTGGGAATCGAACCCGGGCCTACCAAGTGCAAATCCTGCGCGCTAACCACTGGGGTACTTCGCCCTCTGCGACATTCTCCATAACTTTCTTTTTATTCATTCAATTTAGACCGGAACCCAGTAGGAGAGGCATCCACAAGGACCGTACCCTCAATCCCCTACCACCAACCTTTCGGAAGGACTTACGGACCCACATGTTTAACGTGATCGTACTCCGCGTGAACACGGCAGCAGTTTTGGCAGTGGCGGGAATCGAACCCGGGCCCACCGAGTGAAATTCCCGCACGCTGACCACTGGGCTACCACGCCCTACGCGACAATCTCCATAACTTTCTTTTTATTCGCCCAATTTAGACCGGAACCCAGTGGGGAAGGCATCCACAGGGACCGTACCCTCCTTCCCCTACCACCAACCTCTCGGAAGGACTTACGGATCCACATGTTTAACGTGATCGTACTCTGCGTGAACACGGCAACAGTTTTGGCAGTGGCGGGAATCGAACCCGGGCCAACCGAGTGAAATTCCTGCACGCTAACCACTTGGCTACCGCGCCCTCTGCGACAATCTCCATAACTTTCTTTTTATTCACCCAATTTAGACCGGAACCCAGTGGGGGAGGCATCCACAGGGACCGTACCCTCCTTCCCCTACCACCAACCTCTCGGAAGGACTTACGGTCCCACATGTTTAACGTGATCGTACTCGGCGTAAACACGGCGGCACATTTTGCAGTGACGAGAATCGAACCCGGGCCTACCGAGTGCAATTCCCGTGCGCTAATTTAAATTTTATAATGACCATATGCTATTTAAAATATCCATAAAATTAAAATATCTATTTAAAATGTCCATAAATTCAAATGTCCATTTAAAATAACCATAAATTAAAATATACATTTAAAAAATCCATATCATTCCATAAATCATCCATATCGTTCCACCAATCCATAAATATAATAATTTCAAATACATCACCAGAATTCAATCCACCATAATTCAATCATTTAAATTATTAAAATATCCATTTAAAATATCGTATAAATATAATAATTTCAACCGATGTATCCAATACATATGCTAGGCTCTTAATACATTTAAAACCCGAAGCGCTGGAGACGGGGGGAAAACTACTGCGGGGGGGGGGGATGTGGGGGAAGAAAAGGTTCTTCGCCGAGTATTGGGCAAGAAATATAAAGTCATGACGTCTTTAAAATTGCGATCCTGCAGGCAATTTTCATTATTTCTTGATCAGATTGGACTTGTAAGAATGCCAGATCTTTGACCTTTCTAAAAATGTAAATTATTGGTCGAAATTATGAGTAGTTTTTACGATGGGAGGATATAAAAACGAAAGTTGTTTTTTTTTAACCGAAAGTGACTTTTGTTTTAAAATCTTTAAAAAATATTATAAATCGGAATTGAGATTTGAAATTGATATATTTTTACTCGCAATCGTCTGCTCTTTCCGGTGGTGTGATTTGTTTTTTTCTACGACGTCTGGATCGTGGAGAAAAAGGACAAAAACGGTAGAAATCGCATAAAACATTAAATAACTAAAAAAATAATTAAAATTTTAAAAATCGGTTTTCACGTGTTCCCTTTCCACCCTCCCTGGTCTCCGATTGCCAAATTTCGTAGCTCTCCGACGCGCGGTCGCTGAACGTATAGTGTTAACAGACAGACAGACCGACAGACATACAGACAGACATTGTCTTTTATTATTTACTAGCCGCCTTTGGCGACCAGCCTGTTCGCTACCCTTGAAAATTCTGACCGTGGCAAACTTGCTGACGCGACCTACCACAAAGGTGTAAGGTAACTATTTCGACTGGAACCCATTGGGGGAGGTTTCCACAGGGACCGTGTCTTTTATTATTTAAGACTGCATCTTTAATTATTTTATTTTTTAAGAATTTATAAAATGCCGCTAAGTATGTATACTCTTACAAGAAAGGAAACTGATTCCTTTAAAATGTTCATATAACGAAAGCGACTTGTACTTTAATTAAATAATTTAAATGTTTAATAAAGTAAACTCTGATTCCACAATATTTTGAAAATATATTTATATATATTTTTAAAAAAGCCTATATTTAGCTTTTTATGTGCAAAGGAAAAAACAACCCATAAAGGATATATCTAACAAGCTTTCCGAGATAAATGACAAGACTGGATAGGACAAAAGTAATAACCAAGTAAGTAATAAATGTTTTACTGGTATCTCAAGAAATGCATTTCCTTTTTAACAAAGTTTATGGTAGACATAGTTATATTAACGGGCAATTTAATTTAAGTGTAACATTAAATGATCTTTAAATAAAAATATATTTTATTAACTTATAGAACTATAGTGAGATACTTCATACCTTTTACAAACCATAATTGGCAGATCAGATGTGTCTGGATAAGTAAAATTGCGTCAAATTATGATTTTTATAGCCTTTATTTTATAAATCTACTAGCGGATGCATTTGACTTTGCACGTAATTTAATATACGTGTGTGTAAATTCTAATAGTATTCTAAATTCTATAATGCTCTTCAAAACTACATTTAAAAGTATTTAATTTTCCTATAAAAAATAAAAGTATAAGAATCTTTGTTTTCGCCATACATATATATTTTCACAGGTGAGTAAAATGATATACTGATTCTATTTGTAAACCGGTGTTTAAAAGGTACGAAATTTGTTCAACATAAAAGAAAAATAATGGGATAATAACAAAATATATTTTGTACAATCTTACTATTATATTATTTCTTATTTTATATTTATTTCTGATTACAACAAGGAATTAAACATAATCTGCTACATGCAAATTTGAAAATCATTAGTCGCAATAGAACAAATAATTTAGTAAGTATTTTATCTCATTGTGAAACACACTAAAAAACATAAATTTATTAAACTTATATATTTGGTATTTTTTTATACTTCTGATAAGAAAACAATAATCTGCCAGTTTTACAATTTGACTTATCCCTAAATTATTAGATGCTAAACCCGTCATATAACGGAAGTGTATAAAATTATATAAAATAATTCCTCTCATCTACCAGCATGAGGTTTTGCTTTCTTAAAATCTGCACGCGATTTATACATATTATCGGATCAATATTATTATTCATTATACGCACTTTAAACAAAGCACAATTACTAATCGCTCACCTAAAAGTAGACAAATAATTTACGACCCTTTAGTGTACCCCCATAGTTCATAAAAGTATAGATGCGCTAAGGGGCGTTTCTTTTGCTATCCAACATAGCAGAACTTGCCACGTGATCAAATACTTCCGGATTTGGTAAGTGATGAGTAAAACTGGTTGTTGGACAACCGATAGCCAGGGATTTTCAGAAGCTGGTGCCCTGGTCTGGTAGAGTGGATTTTAGATTACGCAACGAGTTGGATAAAATTGCTTCAATATAGCAGAGCTGTAGAAGTAAAGGGCTAGGTCTTAGCGCGTTTTCCCCTGAAACCGGAAATGTGTTGGCGTGACGTCACGGCGATGCATGTGAAGTAGAACAATATAGTAACGGTAGCAAGTCCAGCCTCACATAGGGTCTAGTACAGGAGTTTCCAACTGGCGGCCGGCGAAAGTTTTTTGAAAAAAAAAATGCATAGACAATTGAAGCAGTTTTTGCTGGAAATTGAGGCTGAATATGGAGACTTTCTGCAGTGCAACTGTCATAACGGTTTACCGCTCGACACGGCCGACCGGAGAATTCTAACTTTCTCCAATTTTTGCAACCCAGGTTCGAAACTCCTCTCGTCTGCAAGTAAAACTCACAGATGACCTGCCGCAAATACAAAGCGTAATAATAATAAACCCTTACCTTGAGTGGATGATTCTTCAGCTAAAGCAAGAGGATATAGAAAACACAGAATATTGCAAATAATCACTAATATCCAAACTCAATGAACACACAGTTCTTAACTTTAATCCAATCTTTATTAAATATGTAATTAATAAGTTATATTATGGAGTTACACCTATTTCTTAATTATATCTACGCACTGGACACCGGCAGGATATTATAACACAATTTGCCACCAAATGATAAATATAATACCAAGAATTTAATACGTTACGTGGCACACACATTTCATATAGAACCATAATTACAAAGTATAAGGTATGGTCTAGTAGGGAAATAGGCAGACAAGGGCAGAGCACTCGGAGAGAATTATATTCACTATTAATAATACTATTTAGAATTGCTGATTCTAGGAGTTAACACAAGGATCAGTAAATACGAAAGTTCTCTGTTCCCGGAGATATCTGTTAGAACTTAAGGAATTTCGGAGAAAGTCTAATGGCTCCGCCAATGCATGTAAAGGAGCTTACCTGCGTACACAGGATAGTGTGAATAGGAGAGAATTACGTCACTGATTGCTCACAGTACAGGTCATCTCAGTTCCCGGTCCGGCAGGAACGAAAAGGCATTGCAGAAGATCTAAGTAGGCATATCAGATGAATTCTCGGACAGATGTTCAGGCATGAGAGATGACGGCAATGTCCGGCAATGCTACCTCGGACCCCTTCTTTTCCGTGGCGGTGGCGACATTCCCAACTCGCGAACCCCGGATTCCGCAGTGAGAGTCAGATCCCGGAGCTCTGGGCGAACATCGAAAGTAAATTGAACTACCACATCACCGTGTAGTATTCAGGATGGGAATGCGCGCCGAACTTTTGCGTTCCAAGCTTATATAACCTTCCGAGACTCATAGGACTCAGAACCAAACAAGAAAACATACATGCCGATAAATAAGTTCTCACCATCTGCCGCAGGCTTGCCCCGACACCCAGTCTAGACATTCAGTACGTTGGACCGCTTGCATATACATAGAACAATCGAAACCTTTACATTACTTCCGATTTCAGCTGCCGAAAAACATGTACATATGAAATCTTACTAGGCTTTTCATCACCCAAATACAGACCTTGAACTTATAACGGAAAATAATTCTCTATCTCACAGTGCGCGTTAAAAGAATTAAAATGGCTGAATATTCCTTTGAAACTGATAGATAAATGTAGAATATAAATTACATATATATAAGACGAGAGGGATATAATAACAGGGTTGAATATATTAAAGGATGCATAAAAATATAGATATAAAAATATAATATAGATTTTCATGATTTTGACATATTTTTACACTGGTGTCGAGATATTAAGAAATCTCGTTACAACACAACCATGTAAGGTGGCTGAGTACAGGAAAGTGCTTTGGACGGTTTTTTTGCTATTCGCAAGGAAATCCCTGAATTCCTTAATAAGTTTGCCTCGTCTGATACCACAGAACTAGATGGAGAAATTCAAAGCCTAGAGTTTTCAAATCAGTTAGCTTTCCTAACAGACATGACAAATCAACTTAACACCTTAAACCCGAGTCTTCAAGGAAGACACCAGGTGGTATCAGATATGATGGAAAAAATACCCAAACTTATGATAATTTGGACTTAAAATGACTTCAATGTTTGGGAGTACTTACATATGTGAAAGTGTTTTTTCTTCTATGAAATTCATTAAAAATCAGTACAGAAGTCGACTTATCGTACAGATTCGTCCTTGCTGCATCTTCTGAGATTAGCAGCAAGAGAACTAAAGGTGGACTTTCGTTCATTGGTAGATGCAGCTGATCGACCACAGTACCCCCACTAAATTGTCCTTTTTTAAGTTTTGTTTTGACTACAGTGTTAAAATTCAATTGTTCTGGGTATAATAGTTTTTGTTTATTTTTAATTTCACTCTTTTATGCAATTGTGAAATAGTGTTTTTAGAAATTAAAATGATTAAACCTTTGTTTCAATTAAACTATGTATATTACTGGTACTTCATTCATAGTGGTACTTCTGTTCTATTTGCAGAATTTTACGAAAATTGGCCTATTATTAAAGTGCGGCCCACAATCATGCCTAAGATTTCCAATGTGGCCCTCGGGCCCTTACAAGTTGGAAACCCCTGGTCTAGTATATAAGGTCTATGGCATTCTCAGCCCCTTAACAGAAGTGTCTGTCACATGATGAGTTCGTTATGTTGTGAAGCATTGGTTCAATATAGTAACAGTTGCAAGTCTAGTATATAAGGTTTATAGTGTCCCTCAGCCCCTAACAGAAGTGCATGTCACAAGAACAGAGAAACTTGCTATGTTTTGAATCAAGAATGCTAAATTGACAATATCTACAAAGCTGGTAAGCAAGTGAAACTACAAAAAACTTTTAATTTTTTCTCTGAGCATGCACCTTGGTAGACATATCATCTATTTAATTGGCCTAGTTTAGACTCGCAAACTAGGCCGGAACCTATGGAGATAGCTGTCCATTTCCAAATATAGATCTCCCCGTTTTCCATTACTAGCTAGTAGAATTTAATGCTGAACTGAAATAATTTTGGTGAATGAAATAATTATGAAACACTTTATTTATTTTATTTATCTTCTCAGAATGCATTAGCGGTTAAAATTTAGATGCTTTGTCAGTATAAAAAGTAAGATAAGCAAATTCGACAGAAAACTTGACGTAAGTAAAGTTAACTAAAATCTCAAAATAGCATCGCATTAAAAGTCTAATAAAGCAAATATTTATTCACCAGTATTATTAAAGAAAAAATTATCTTTATAAAAATAATTCCCATACAGCGCATTCTATACGCAAACAAGAAAATGAACTGCAGTCGTAAATGCTGTTCAGAGATAAAGATGGTAAGAGTATTGCGAACGAAACTTAAAAGCAAATATGCAATAAATGTTGTTATGTACCACTATCTCGAGATGTGTATTTCCTTTTAATCAAAGTTTATGGCACACATAGCAATATTAACGGGTAATTTAACTCTGGTGTAACATTAAATGAGCTTTTAAAGAGGAATCTTTTTAATTTATACGGCCATAGTGAACATCTTTATAGTTTTCTTGCATCAAAAGCGACGATTCACATAAAAAAAAGCCGAAAGAATAACACTATTTTATGGGTCATATTTAATTTCATAAATATCATTGTTGCTATGCAAGACTATAAGAAGTGAGATAGTAAATTTCTCGTTCTATTTTTTTACTTTCCCTAAATTGTAGAGGAAAGTATTTGAATAAAGTTGAAATTTTGAATTCGCGTTTTCGCTGTATTTTTACACCATAAATATTTTGAATTACTAATAAACTATTTCTGCATGATGTGTGTGCCTCTGCAATATATATCCACTATTTCATCTCTAAAATGTCCCACCAAACCACATAATGATTTTAGGTTCCTAATGCATGATACTGAGGCTAATTAGGTTTGGGTACAATTAATAAAATTAGAATGGGCCATCTTTCTTTTAAATGACCCACAACAAAATCTGAAATAAAATAATAAATATGCCTTGATGTGTAAATGAAATTTTTGCTTTCAAAATAATTTTTAATGAAAAAAAAATAATTAAACCGTTTTCGCTTCGTGTTATTCTAAAATACGCCAAGTCGCCAAATGAAAATAAATTATATTTTGAAACTTCAACTGATCTCTGAGTAATACAGTGAGGGAATACTGTCGTCGTTTGTGAACAGCCGGTATCATTTTAGCATGTTTTTCTTTTTTTTCTGTGACTTTTAAGTCGATTGCAATCAACAGGATCCTTTATTATAGATAATGCTCTGGAAGACGAAGAGTACTAATAAAATGATATAGCTATTTTAGAATATTTCTTGCGCAATCCACATGTGAGTGTCCGGACCGTATAATTACTGAACAACTATTTCCTCAGCCGTTAGTCACAGGGATATATTTCCAATTGCAAAAATGTTTTAAATTTTAAAATATATTATCTTAGAAACATATTAAATCAATAAATACATTTCTGAAAGAAATACGAACTATAAATTTTTATACGGTCCCACGGTCTTACGAATTATATTTAGGATAATTATCCTCATATAATTTCATGCAAAATAAAAAAAATATTCCTTTAACGACCAAAATTCACCTAGTTATGAAGCATTAAACTTTATGACTTGTCGTTTTTCCATACATAAAATGGCCGTTTCAGGCAACCAACCAATCAGGGACCGTATTGCCCATTTTTCAACACAAAAGTACTTCAACTTTAAATAGCTATAAGTCGATCAATTTTGGTCGTAAAAGAATGATATTTTTTTTTTATTTTGCATAAAATTATATGAGGATGATTTTCCTAAATATAATTGGTAGGATCGGGGGACTGTATAAAAATTTATATTTCGTATTTCTTTGAGAAATGCATTTATTGATTTAATCTGTTTCTAAGATAATAGATTTTAAAATGTAAAACATTTTTGCAATTGGAAGTATATCTCTGTGACTAACAGTTAAGGAAATAGCCATTGGGCATTGATAGAACTGGACATCCTGTATATGGAATTCACTTTAGCTACATTACAATGCCTTCAACTAAGATGCAATCGTAGAACATATTTAAAATCTTAACATAAATTATGTAATTAAGTATTAATTAATGCTGAATATTTTAGATATATTATTAATTCAATACTCAGCATTCTTCTCACTTTTTTGAATTTTAATTGTCTTGTCAAGCCAATTTTCAGTCATTTGCAGAATAAATTTCTAAATAATAGTTATACCTATAAAATAATTCATTGAAACTGGTGTAATTTGACAATACGTTGATAGTTTCATTTATAAACTAAACGTATATTTTATCACTTTAATATCGCTTTTATAATAGAATCTTCCCATCACCATTTTATCAAAATTTGGAATTTAACAAACCATGATTGATAGCAATCGTCAGCATGAGTGGAAAACTGCACTCAAATATAAAGAACAGGAATTAAAACTTTCGTGAAAACTACTGAAGAAAATATTTGAGTACAGAAGCTGTCTAATTAATGAAATGGTTGTCGTCCTAATTAAATGGGTAATACAACACGCAAAACGGAAGCGCATAGGTTTAGCAACATTTCCGAGATTTATTCGTTGGAAATCAGAAAACTGCTTTAGTAATGTTGAGGTTACACGAAAGATATTTCTCAGCTACTTTGTAGAGCAAAGGTGTGATTGTTAATGCAGGTGAAGTTATATTTATCAATTAAATGAATTGGTGAATGTATTTTAAGGTGAAAAATAAAATATAGTTTGAGGAAAATAATTTGTCTGCCGTTAGTATAATAATGTTCTCTTTTGGGATACTGAAATTGAATGTAATAAATACAAGTTTAGTACATCATCCAATGTCGCTATTTTATTTTATGTAAATATGTTACATTTCTGGTTTCTGGTGAAAAAAGCGTCCATGTTCTTCAAATAAGCTTCCTTAAAATAATGTTTATGACACTTTTGTTGAAAATAGATTTTACGAAAGTGTTTTAAATCTTACTTAATAAAGGAAGAACTCCCTCTTTCTCTCTCTCTCTTTGTGTGTTTGTGTGGTGGTGGTGGGGGTCTGTAGCGCGAAATCCAGGCGTCGTACGATCATGGAATGCAGTTCACATGTACTTCTTGTCGTTCATAGGTGCACCTTGGTGCTATATTTTTAAATTTCTAATTATTAGTTTTTTTATTTTATATATTTAGCCCGATTCACAATGATTTTTGCCGATATTCACACACATCGAATGCTTAGCAACCTAAAATATTATCACATAGTTTCCATCTTGACATAATCAGAAAGATCGTAAAATTATCTTTCAAACAAACTTTAAATGGAATTTATACATTTATTAGATTATTTTTAGAGAATATTTAAATATATATATATATATATATACTTTTCGTGTGTTTTAAACATCTTCTATTTTATATTAATATATACAGAATTTGACTTGCCATCTATCGTCCATTTATTTTTAAGCACTTGCTTAAAATATCAGTGATTAATCTCGAAAAATGTTTCATAACCTCCCATTTTTGATTCATTACAAATATTTATCCGAATTATGTATTTGGTTTTGTCAGGCCGCTAGCAGGCAAGCGAACCTAGCTATTGTCGAAAAGCCTTTGATGCCTATTGAAGCCACTCTTCACGCAATGGGAAGAATCGTGATCTTTTTCGGAGCTGCTATACCAATTTATACCAATCCCCAAGCACCAGAGGCTTTCATGCGTTTTAAACCTCTCCAATGCTTTTCGAATAAATTGAAGTCTGGAGGTCGTAATCGCTTTGGGGATCGACTGCGAAAACTCTTAAAGTTTGTCTTGATTCATTCCTGTACAATATTTACTGAGGTATAGACTCAGCTTACATCTATATGTGATTTCGTATCATGCACGTTGCATTTATCTTTGCGTTTGTATAAGAGCGTTTTCAAAGCCGGTTTTAGAGCTCGCATTATTTATGGGAGCTTATTTAGGACCTTGGCAACGTCGGGTAAATTTTTCTGGACTTTTATATAAAATACGTCTGTCTGGCATCTGTGTGTGCAGTCTGTAGCGGGAAATCTAAGTATCGTACGGCTATGAAATATGGAACACAGGTGCATTTCGGCGTACACAGGTGCGCCGAATAGTAATTAGTAATAATACAATCTTTTTAGACATAAATATAATTATTGAACCTACTAATGGGATAGTTACTAATTTAGATGATAAAAAAGACAATTTTAAATTTAACATTAATAAACTATTATTATTTAATTCCTAGAACTCGATTCAATTGTTTAGAAATATTATACTTAATCAACTTTTTAGAATTTAGAGATTACCAGATAAAAAATTTCCTGCTTTGCACATTAATAACCTAAACATTACCAGTAAATTATATAAATATCCAGCATATTTAGTGAATGCTATAGTTAAAAAGTTTAGATTAGCTACATATTCTTAAAATTATCTCCTTAGTATTTTATATTAGCCAAACATCAACATTCTCTAGAATAAGCATTACAATGTATTTACATCTTTATACTTTAGCATCTTTGTTTTCTATTATATAACACGCCCTTTATTTTGTAGCTTTTGCAGTAGAATATATTACATTTTATTGCCATTTCGCAATAATGTTATTTATTTCTCACGATTGGCAACAGTAGATCTCTATTTTTATCTTTTGCGATTAGCAACACTGGTCCCTTTATTGCACAAATGCATTGGACATTTGCAGTGTATTTCAGGTATTTTTGTTTTCTATATAATTTTTCAATCTTTATGCTTGTCGTTCAAGTATTGAGAGTTTATTGATATAATATATATCTCAATTCAGAAACAAGCATATTTTGTGTTCACTTTGATTAAATACTTGAAAAACAATTTCCTCGAAATGAACAATTTTTCGGCCTAGTGTTTATCCACGTGTATAGATTTAAGGCTTGGATATATTTTGTTTTTCTGTTTTCGAATCCACACCATTGATACTTGTTGATCTGTAGCTTGATGACTAGAAATATGCATTTTAATTTCCTCATGATTGATGATTCTCTTTTCAATACCTATTTTTCATTTGTAGGCATAGTTTAAGTTAGGGTATTTTGAGCTGCAACTTCTCTCTATTCCATCATTGGATTTTCATTATATAAATTAAAGTTCGCATCTTCGCAATTTTAGATGCATCTTGTGAGGGGTATTTCTATATTTGCGTTCTGTTCGCAATATTGCATCGAATGAATCTCAGGAATTTAACGCAATCTCGAACCCTCTTTCGCAAGGCGTGTGGTATTGCCCATTCAATTAGGACGAAAACTATTTCATTAATTACCGTTCTCGTATTCGGGTGTTTTCTCTCCCGATATATCTTCCCTAATTTTACGGCATGTCATTACGTCTCTGGTGTACATTTCCCAGTTATTATATCAGTCAGGATTGCCAAGTAAATAATATTTAATAATTTTTTCGTGTTTCGCTTCTGTAATTCAATTTGATAGGAAAATGAGGATTATCTATTACTTTTGCTGGTATAGGATGTTCTTAAAGTCACATTTTGGAAGACTAAAACAGGGGGAAATTATTCAATGGAACGGCTGCATATTTAACAGGAGTACAACGCTGGACTTTATTTAACTCAAACAGCTGTTAGTTCTGAAAGTTGCCGTTAGGGCGATCCGCGGCAGTGCAATGCCGTAATGAATAATTCCTAACACAGCGCAACGTTCACACGGCACTCTGTGTGCGGTTACGCAAGATCATATTCGATATGATGTCCTCCGTTGTCGACAAAATGCTGAAATCGCAGAATATTATGTTCAACCAGTGAATGCATAGTTTCTTTCAAAATGTTAGGGATATTGGGGTGTAATTCTCTTCTTGGGGTACTACATCTGGGAGTTTACATCCAAACTGTGGAAAGACCAATTAGGATTACATTTAGTGTTATATAGACATAAAATAATTTTTTCCATAAAATTAATGGTAAAAATATGGCACTCAAAGAAATATTTTAAAAATAAAGCCATGTTAGATTTGAGGAAATGGGTAGAACCATCACTTCAGAATATTTTCTGTACTCAGGCTTATTATCTGACAAGAAATGCATCGAAACAGATCGGGTAGTTCAGGAAATATTTACACTAGAAACGTCTTCAAATTGTCTCTTTTGCTTAATAGAATTTCATCTCACAAGTATATTTTTAATAATAGAAACATGATGGCGTATAATAGTAAGTAGAAATCATATATGCAGTGGCAAGAAAACTTTCTATAAGTCACAATTTTCTTAAATTCTGTAGGAACTGATAAATTCAACAATATAAAGTTTCTGGTTTCAAAATTTTAACCCAGGCTCTAACGAATCTGTAATAGTTCTAATGAAGCTGTAATAGCCTTAACGAAGCTGTAATAGCTCTAACGAAACTGTAATAGCTCTAACGAAGCTGTAATATCTGTAATAGCTGTAAAGTCCATTGTCCCAGAATAGTTCAATCTCGAGTTCTACGACTGTGACTACAGAAGACATGTGTTATGTTCATTTGATGAATATATATTTTCTTTTTATAAAGATATTCTATCATTGATAAAACCGCCGATAGAGGGCGTTTTCAAAATTTGTAATCCAACTTCCAGTACTGTAAATCGCATTCGTTTAGTGCTTTCTAGTGCTTTACAGCTCTGAATAACCTATAACTACACTTTTGAGGAAAACTAAAGGTTATATTAGAGATGTATACGATTTTATTTATTTCATTTATTGTTATTTATTTATTTTTTTATTGCTAGTGCAGTCATCGAGTTCACGATGTTGAAGACTTCTAAAAGTGACGAAACTAGACAACCAATTTTATTGCAAATCGAGAGTTTATTCTATAAATTCTGTTATGGCAAAAAATGTCATTAAATGAAATTCTTGACGCTGGTTATGAAAGTAAACGCCTGGACTTTTATTGGAAATTCTGCAGCAATAACTAAATTTCTTGCAGGCATACAAATGTCGTTGCTATGCAGACATTCTATCATCAATAAGCATTAAATCCTCCTTAGACACTCATCGCAAAGAATAAAAAATTTGTGATATGGATTTATTGTTTAAAGTTCAATTCACTATATTTTGTAACGTTTTTATTCATGAATATTTCCCAAACCATTTAAAGTAAATAATCTCCTGCATAATTTTTGCATCAGTAAATTGTTATTAAAACGGAAATTGATATTCTGAAAGGTGAAATTGCAACGTTTCTCTCTTTTCATTTATAATAGTGAGATTATTCTCGAAAAATTGATGACACCAGTAAATATCCGTAAAATTGATATGAGTTTGGTTGTAATGCAGAAGACGGTGAAATATTGTCATTTTGTTGTTATTGTTTTAAGATTATGAAAGATGGATGTCCAGAGAAAATGATAATATTTTCACGGAAACTTCAAGTATTTTAGATAATGTATACGACGTTAAATACGATTACAAAATGTTAATCCAAGAAACACTATTCATATTGCATATGTTGTTATTTATATTTTTATATACAAGTTGATAGGTGAGTCAGGCGCAACCGATATAACGATGATTTAACGATGATCATAAGCAACCGATATAACGATGTCTTTATAGACTAAAAAATCAATATACGTAAAATGTACATTTGACAAGAAAGATTAAATAGACAGAGGGACACACATTTTTGTAAAAAATAATTCTTAAAATGTTCTCTACAATGCAGGGTAACAAGATGTGTTCCAGGGTCTCATTTTCTATAGAGCAAACAAGGCACTTGGAGTCAGCTAGGTGAAATGTATTCAAGTAGGTCTGGGTGACTATGTGACCTATCCTAGCTTTAGTAGCTAAAATGTCAACTATTTTAGGGATTTTTCTGGAAAAATTAGGATCACGTGGATCCCTTTGGAAACGAAAATGTTGACGATTAATTCCAGTTTTATTCCAAGTATCACACCAGAGCATACGAACCTCTTTTTTGATCTTACTGAAATATTTTTATGTAAGGATAATCAGACGTATTTTTATTCAAAGCCTTTATCACTATTGTTCGAAACTCAACCAAATCCATCAGGAATATCCTGCAAAATATGTAAAAGCAATGGTTTGAAAACACTGTTAAGAGCCCCTCCTTTATATTGCCTATTTATCTGGCCCATTTGGTGACATATTTGACGAAAAGTTTGATCAAATATCATCAACTTAGCAAACTTTGGGAAACGACGCCAAGTTGACAATAATTCAATATCCCTAAAATTTAAGTTTGATTTTTTTGATGACCCATGCTCCTATGTGAGAATTATCCTAACTTTCTAAGTAAAACACATATTCTTACATAACGCAAAGGTCAACTATCAGTTGCTTTCTGTTTTGCCTTCTTAAATTTCATATTTAAAGAGCACTCATATTACGCGCAGGATAATCGTAGAACACGGTATCATTGAAATTATCATTTTATCCTAGATTTTTTTCATTTTAGCACCCTTCACAATCTGTTACTGTGAGTCAAAACCTCTGGTTATTGATATTCTTACTTTTATTTCAGAAATGATGCCACACTCTAGGTTCAAATAAAATGGTCCATCTTACATATAATGTAAAGAAAATAATTTTAAAATGTTCCTAACAAAAACATAATATGACGCAAACTTCATATTTGAGAATTTTAGAAATTAATTTAACATTCTTGGATCAAAATGTACTGAGTTTCACAGTTCGTGGAACATATACTTTTTGTTTAGACTTTTTTTTGTAATTTCCAGTGACGGATACAAAAGACAACTGGAGTTAACAAAAAATATAACGTGAACAGAAATAAGAATAATTACAGCCACAGAAGAAAGTCTATAAACCACTCACACCCCTTGCTTCCCAGTATATGGCTCTCTCTCAAATGTTGCGTAGAGAACCATACATTAGAAAAGGCGAGTCCTGTCCATTACCTCCTGAAGGTCACATACTTTGCAAAAAGGGTCGTCAAATATACGAATTCGATGCAGATGTTTTGCATGGTAAACGTGGCCAATGGCAAAGCGGAATTCCGCTACAGCTCTCCTCCTAGGCTAGTATTGTTTGTCTAAAATTATGTTCAACTACAATTTCTGAGAATTCCTCTTTGAAAGTTACTTTGATAGGTTATTTTAAGGGGTGTTTCTGATTACCAACTTGATATTGTGCAATGGGATCTCAGCACTTCCTGAAATTTGGGGAATTGCCCCCACCCCCTTTTTTGGCCAGAAAATCGGCGCTCGCATTGCCGTTAATACCGCAGGGGCCAGGAATCCAGTGAAGGAAAGTCAATTTACTAAGCCTGAATAAACTTCTCAAAAGGGATTGGCATTTTTGAAATCCTTTTTATTAAGGTATGGAGCGTCAAAAATCAATTACGGTTTATTAGAAGTTGTGTAGTAATTATGTTATATTATAGGTTATATAATATCTGCAATATAATCCCGATTTCATACGAATATTTTTAATAATATAAACATGATGGCGTATAATAGTAAGTAGAAATCATATATGCAGTGGCAAGAAAACTTTCTATAAGTCACAATTTTCTTAAATTCTGTAGGAACTGATAAATTCAACAATATAAAGTTTCTGGTTTCAAAATTTTAACCCAGGCTCTAACGAATCTGTAATAGTTCTAATGAAGCTGTAATAGCTTTAACGAAGCTGTAATAGCTCTAACGAAACTGTAATAGCTCTAACGAAGCTGTAATATCTGTAATAGCTGTACTTTGATAGGTTATTTTAAGGGGTGTTTCTGGTTACCAACTTGGTATTGTGCAATGGGATCTCAGCACTTCGTGAAATTTGGGGAATTGCCTCTACCCCTTTTTTGGCCAGAAAATCGGCGCTCGCATTGCCAGGAATCAGAGAATAGGGGCCAGGAATCCAGTGAAGGTCACTTTATTAAGGCTGAATAAACTTCTCAAAAGGGATTGGCATTTTTGAAATCCTTTTTGTTAAGGTATGGAGCGTCAAAAATCAATTACGGTTTATTAGAAGTTGTGTAGCAATTATGTTATTTTATAGGTCATATAATATCTGCAATATAATCCCGATTTCATGCGAATTTCCGTATCATCCGAGCTCATTCTTTTATCAGACAAAGTCATTACTTTTTCTGATAAAGTAAAACACCAACTCATGAGAATTTCTTATGTTTCTGTTCAGAAAAACCGAGAAAAAATATGAGATAAAGCTAATCTTCCAGTTTCAGGACCTCTTACAGCACAGAAAACATTGAAGATTGGATAAATAAGGATGAGTA
This sequence comes from Amaurobius ferox, assembly GCA_951213105.1. Classification (NCBI taxonomy): domain Eukaryota; kingdom Metazoa; phylum Arthropoda; class Arachnida; order Araneae; family Amaurobiidae; genus Amaurobius; species Amaurobius ferox. Next base: position 157,642,689 of record OX578139.1, read on the forward strand.
ACGGGAGGTGATCGATGATATGATTTTAAATTTAGTGAGTGAGTGAAAATAAGAGAGTGACCACTATGATGATATGATTATAAATTTAGTAAAGCATGTGTGTTCAGGAGAAGGCTCAATAATTTTGTAAACGCTATTGAGACCGCACTGCGGTACATTGGGTGAGGATACTCCTGAGTATGTACAGTATGTACTAAATACATACATACATATAATAATAACAAATATTTTCAAATAAAAGTAATTTACAGAATATAGGACTCAAAATTATAAAAAATTGCCTTACTGCTTTCGGGCTTATAGATGGCCTTTATCAGAGGAATATGACCCACATACAGTCAATAGAGCTTTTAAATACAGCCAGCATACGAGTTAAATTTGCATAATACAGCAGATCAATAGATGAAAAGAAATTTCATATTATGAGATGTAGTACAAGATAAACTTAAATCCATAATATCAAATATGATATGAAAATCCTTGCAGGAAAACGTATTTCAGAAAATATTAAATGTTGAAATATTTAGGTAGGATATAGTGTTTTAACTTTCATTACATCGAGAATAAAACGCTAAGCAAAACTAAGTTTCTGAAAGCAATTAAAATTGCAAATAAAATCCTGATAGAGATAAATAAACAAGTATTCAAGAACTAAAAAAATTCGGTAGTTATTATAAAGTGTTAAAATAAACGTCTTACTAAACAGATGGACAGATGGAAAAAATGTTCTTTGAAAATATACTCATTGTAGATACTTTTTTGTTATTCATTTCACGGGCATGATCAGTTAATCTAATACTAACCGTATGTTTACTTCTACAATTATAAAATTAAAAAAATTGTCAGGTGAAATAATAGAAAATAATATACACCCCAGCCTGACGTAAAAGTTGTCGAAGGCTGTTTGAGAAGAATAATACCCTATTTCTCGGAAAGAAAAAATTAAATACTATCTATAACACTTCACTCAATAAGTCTCCGGTCTGACACATATATGGCAACACTGTTGACAAACCCATATGATTTCTGGATAGTACCAACCTTCAAACGACACGTGTCAAAATTTCATGACATTCCGACAATTAGTTTATAGGTTACAGTGGTTTTAGTGACCCCAGTTTTATAATTTTCAAAATAATGGATAAAAAGGAATTTCGTGTGTTGATTAATCATTGTTTTTTGATGGGGGGAAAATACTGGTGAAGCCAAACATTTGCTTGATAAGCGTTATGGAGACTCTGCACCAAGGAAATCAACTATTATTGACTGGTATGCTGAATTTAAATGCGGTCGTACAAACACCGATGATGCTGAACGCTCTGGTCGCCCAAAATCGGCAGTTGTTCCGGAAAACATAAAAAAAGTCCACAAAGTAGTTTTGAAAAACCGTAAATTGAAGTTCCGTGAGATAGCTGACACCTTAACGATATCAGAAGGTAGTGTGTTTGCAATTTTACACGAAAATTTGAGCATGTGTAAGTTGCTTTCGAACTGGGTGCCTCTTTTGCTCACACCGGACCAAAAACAACAACGCGTCGACGATTCAGAGCGCTGTTTGGAGCTGTTCAAGCGAGATAAGAAGGATTTCTTGCGTCGGTATGTGACAATGGATGAGACATGGATACATTACTACACACCTGGATCAAAAAGATCATCAGCTGAATGGTTATCAGCCGGTGAAAGTCGTCCAAAGCGACCCAAAACCCAAAAGTCAGCTGGCAAGGTTATGGCATCTGCATTTTGGGACGCGCATGGTATTTTGTTCATCGACTGTCTTGACAAAGGTAAAACTATCAATAGCGAAAATTACATGGCATTACTGGGTCGATTGAGTGTAGAAATCAAGAAAAAACAAGCTCACATGCAAAAGAAAAAATTGCTGTTCCACCAAGACAATACTCCCTGTCACAAGTCGATGAAAACAATGGTTAAATTATATATGAATTGCTCTTCGAATTGCTTCCTCACCCACCGTACTCCTCTCCAGATCTGGCCCCAGCGACTACTAACTTTTTGCAAACATCAAAAAGATGCTCCAGGGAAAGAAATTTGGCTCAAATGAAGAAGTGATTGACGAAACTGAGGCCTATTTTGAGAGCAAAGACAAATTGTTCTACAAAAAAGGCATCAAAAAGCTAGAGGAGCGTTGGAATCAATGTATCACTCTTGAAGGAGAGTATGTTGATGAATAAAGTCGAATTTCTTAAAAAAAATTGTTTTCCTTAGTTAGACCGGAGACTTATTGAGTGGGTCATGTATCTATTTTAATGGAAATATTTCAAGTTAATACTTAATTTAATCTTTAAAAGGAATGTATTTTTATTTTTTAATATGATTCATTGATATTTATAGAAAAATATACACAGCACAAATGTCTGAAGGTAAAAAGCAATGATCGGATTAAAGCAGTATTTTCCCTTTCTATGAGTGACAAGTGCTATTCTTTTATTTACTTTTCAGTCAATACTCTTAAAGCACGTAGAACAGATTAATCAATAAATAAACACGTAAGTCCCATGATACCCACTACTGTCTTCATTGACAGAAGAGTGAAATTAGGATAGAAAGTTATTTATCGTGCTGCTTCTCTTTGAAGCTTCCTCTTCTCAGTGAATGTGGGTAGAATTAATTGGGGAATTTTAGGGAAGATCTCATTCCCCATTAAGACAAATTTTGCGTTTTCATGGAAGGTGTATGATACTGGTTAAGTTGCTGTGTTATTATATATCCGCTGTGCAATAAAGATTAAACTTAAAAATTTAGCTTATAATATTAATACGTTCGAGAAGGTGTTGATCCCTGGGGTCCGACACCGAACTTCCAATTCGGCCGGCGTTGGGCCCCCAGTACCGACACTGAATTTTCCGTTTATCCGGCGTCGGATTCTGTGGATCGATTGTATCGAATCTGATAAATAAACTCGATTTATGAAACATAAAATGTACACTTTAAAAACTTTATAACATTAAAAATACACTTACAAATTTTTAATTTATATAACATAAAAAATACCCTTACACTATTTCAATGTACGTATCTCAGTACGCAATAGAATCTCTATTGCGTTGAGCACGTTATCTTCTGTCTACTATACTCTCTCTCTACGGTAAAACATCCGCTGAGTGCTCTTCGCCGGCTGAATGGAAAGTATATCAAAATCGGCTCATTATCGAACATGTTAAGTTTTAAATAATTCAAATTGCATGAAAGAAATAATTTCATTTGGAATGACTGAGCCGTGATTATATAAATAACCTGCCAATTCTAAGAAGCGCAATAATTAGAATGTTTGTAAACCAAGAGGGATATTAATTTTTGACAACGGCTGTAATATGACGAAGATTCCAAAGGAAAGGTGTTTTCATGAAAGATTTATTCGGGTAAAATTCTCGGATAAAATCTCACCTCTGGTATATACTAAGAAAACCATCAAACCTTGTCAAGCTTGCTGGTACCACTTAAGATACAAGGCCCTAGACAAAACTATATATAGTTGGCAGTTCTTCATTTCTCTAATTCGGAATTGAGTTAGGGGGAGAAAAATGGCAATTACCAACAATGCCGTTTATCTTTCAACCGTTATGTAATATTAATGTTTGATTTGTGAAAGCATTTTGGAATTATCTCTTAATTACGGGATAACTTCATCACAGTAGAGTGTATAGTCGTGTTTAAGATTTATTGTTGCCTTTATATAGAAATGTATCAAAGCAATGTGGTTAAGAATACATTATGTGACCGAAGAAAAAATGGCACACACCTAAAAAATTGTCAGACCACCGTGAAATCACGGCATGCAGATTCCTCTTAGTAGCCAGGTATGTAGATGATTAAAGATTCGCCACCAATGAGCGAAAAGCCGTTCCAGAATGCATGGACTTTTTCACTCTGTGGCGTATATAAGGACCGTCATTTACCCGCTGTTTTTTTTATTTCGAAGCAGACCGTCCGACTTTCTGATCGTTATTTACCTGTTGAAACATCCTCTATTGAGGTTTCATTGCCTGTATTCGGTGAAGATGGTTTTATGATGCAACTGGATCAGTAAAATCAATTGAGCGAGTTCTAGGGTAAAGCGAGACTTATAGGCAGTTACCTTGGTCGAAGAGATGAATCAGTAAGATGATATTCGCAGCAGTCGGTTCAGAGTGATTTGTTGATTTGTTTACAATAATGTTTTTTTTTTCTTTTTGATTTACCCGTGCAGATCATTTTTTTAACTTTAATAGAAATTCTTATATTTTTGTTTAAAGGAATTAAATTAAATATTTTAGTAAAAAATACATTAAATATTTTAATATTGCTTAGTTAAATATATTGTAATAATTATGTAATTAAATATGTCAGCACCTTTTTGAAAAACATATACCATTTAGAATGCTATTGACATTTGTACATATTTTAAATCACAAGCGACGTCGAGCATATTTTGTAGTAATCTATAAGGTAAAACACATTGCATAATAAAAACAAATGTCAATATTTGCCCGTATAAAATATCATGTTAGTCTTAAACCCAGTTTCACTCTGAATTTTTTAGTTAAACTGATGAAATTCTAAGGATTATCCTATAATGTGTGTAAAACAAGTTGTATTTAAAAATGAAAAAGTTTTTTTTTAATTCTTAATTACATGGACATCGTAGCAACATATTTATTTCAAATCTTCTTAAAAATTCAAGAATAAAAACCTGGAAATAAGAAACTTAATGAAATCTCACAGTAGAATGTTTTTAACGTGAATAAAAAGCTACATAATCTCGACAAAAACGTTTTCTTAAATTTTTATTTGTTAGCACCCATAAAAAAGTGGTGACTTTCTTATAAATTTAAAAACTTTCTAATCTTCTGCATCTGTTTCCAATGTATCATGATAATTATTATTAATGACATTAAAAATAAATTTATCAAAATACTTTAAATGCGTCAGTATTAGCGAAATATAAATAAACGTATTTATTTATTTTATTATATGTTGGGAATTTCACACTATAAATAACCTTCTGATGTTCTTTGCATAGCTCATAATTTGAAACATACTAATGTTTCATTCTCTACAAAGCAAAGCAAATGTTATAAGGACTTCAATGTTACATGTTTACCGCAAATTTCGTTTATACATATGTTGCATGTTTGGGGCACACGTATAGAGATCTCTGAAATAAAAACTTTTTGGCACGACTCAATGTCAGTCCACTCAATGTGTCTACTATAGTTCGAAAACTATTTAAATTTCTGGAAGTTTGGTAGTTAAGTAAATCGTTGTCCTTATTTCTGACTAGAATTTTAGACAAAGTAAAACCATGAAACTTTATTTATTTTCTAACCCGTAACGTCCGACCTACTCGAAAGTGTTAAGTAGGATTTGAACGCCGGGAACGTGCCACCCCTTTTAGACAACTTAGTGGGGGTGACATCTACAGGGACCGTATACTCCGTCCCCTATCGCAAACCTCTCAGGAGGATATTCAGAACCCATATTTAACGTGATCGTACTCTGCATAGACATGGGAATAGTTTGGCCAGCTCCAGAAACAATGAAACTAACTCTTAAATATTCAATTTAATTAGTAAACAACAAAACAGGGTCTGTACAGAACCTACTTAGCAGAAAATTGAACAAAAAGTGTAAGTTGGTAGGTTTTAAATCCGTTCTCTGTTTTTCTGATTATTTCTTTTTCATAATGATTACTGATAATCTACGAATATACACATGTATTGCTGTTTTCTAATTGGTTGGTTACGATTGCTATTTTCTAATTGGTTGGTTACGATTGCTGTTTTCTAATTGGTTGGTTACGATTGCTGTTTTCTAATTGCTGTGGTTACGATTGCTGTTTTCTAATTGGATGGTTAAATCCGACTTCAAAAGCTTGGACTCTTGACTATACGTGGTGTTTAAACATTTCTGTATGAAATTAAAAAGATCAGATTTTTATATAGATATTTTAGCGATAAAAAGTGTCAAATTACAAAAATGTTATCCATGCCGTATTGAGTAAAACTGTCAATAATTTGCATGTGATACGATCTAATTTGCCATATAATAACACAGAATAAAATTATCATTAGTAAATAAAGGTGCATCCACAAATCAACTTTGGTTGTGGATACTAAAATTTACTACTTCTATAAATTTATTTTATACAAATATTTCAGTAAAGAGTTTCCGTTGATTCACAGTCTATATTTAAACATCCTTGTAGCTCTGTGTCCATGTAGCATCATAACTACAGTTTAAATTATGGCCCTGTTCAGTAAGTCCGAACTCTGTGAGATGATTATTATTTTCGGCGGATGCAACCGATTTCCTAATTCGAAATGCAACTTTTTTTTCGAAGTTTATTATACATGTTTAGTTTTCCATATATTTTGTTAGAAAAACAGTTAGGAGACCAACACCATCCACAAATCAACTTTGGTTGCGGTTACTAAAATTTACTACTTTTATAAATTTATTTTATGCAAATATTTCAGTAAAGATATTAATCCGTTTCACAGTCTATATTTAAACATCCATGTAGCAACATAACTAGAGCTTAAATTATGGCTCTGTTTAATAAGTCCGAACTCTGTCAGATGATTGTGATTTTAGGTGGATGCAACCGATTTCCTAATTCGAAATTCAACTTTCTTTTAAAGTTTTTATTACATGTCTATTTTTCCATATATTTTGTTAAGAAACATTTAAGAGATCAACACCATCCATAAATCAATTTTGGCTGTGGTTACTAAAATTTACTTTTATAAATTTATTTTATGCAAATATTTCAGTAAAGACATTAATCCGATTCACAGTCTATATTTAATCATCCATGTAGCAACATAACTAGAGCTTAAATTATGGCTCTGTTCAATAAGTCCGAACTCTGTCAGATGATTTTGATTTTCGGTGGATGCAACCGATTTCCTAATTCGAAATGCAACTTTTTTTCAAAGTTTATAATACATGTTTAGTTTTCCATATATTTCGTTAGAAAGACATTTGAGACATCAACAAAATCACAATTATCATTTTATTTTATTTCAGAATTAAAATAACTTTAAACGCGATTAACGTGTCTGTTCTTAATAGTTCCAAAAACAAACTCTTGAAACTATCATTTCTAAATCATTTCTGTAAATCAATCTAATTTGTGAACGGTCTCTATACTCATTAACATTATTTACAAGAGTGTCAAAATCCCGGATAACGTGGTGTAACTCGGGAAGTTTAATAATTCGTTTAGTTTTAAATTTCTGCTTTTGAGATTCATTTCTTTTTAGTTTGACTGAATTAAATATGGACAGCAATTTTGTAATTTAGCTTTTTTGCTAGAGAAGTGTATGAAAATTTAATTTTTCTAATTTTGTTAAAAATATTGCACATTTTAAAAATTAATATTGCATAATTTCTTGCCTTATTTATATCTCTATCGCCATATTTATATCTTATTTATATTTAACTGGAACTCTCTCTTGGCGTCTGCAACCAACGGTGTTAAAAAAATACCTTCACTGTTTCTGCCTGTTTTGTCTCTTAGTTCATGCGCTAGAGTCCATTTTAGTCTCTAACTTCAAGGGTTTCTTTTTAGTACTGACTAAGGTGATTCAACGTACCATCAAAACAGTTGTATGCTGTTCTTTTTTAGCTGTGTTCTGTCACTTTCCACTTGAAGTCAAAGTGGTCTCACACATAATGATATTTGAATGACTTAAACCAATGCAAACTTTTACTAGTATGCTAAAGTGTTGCACTTAGCGACACATTGTGAATATCATATTTGTTGTGGTGGTTATCTAAAAATAAGGTCAAATAATAAGAAATTATAAGAAGAAATTCAAAATATTACATAAATAAAATTTATACAACTTACATTGTTTCCGTTCTTTTGTGATACAAAAACAAAAGAAATATCACAAATATTGCCACCATTGTGCTATGAGCATTAAAATTATAAATGATAACACCCGAATAAAATACCTCTAGTTATAAAAGATCATAATATCCGCATTATAAATGGCAAATTATCCCTTAATGTAAGTTTTAGAAACATAAAGCCGTGAATAAAATGCAAAAGCATATTTTAAAGAGAGATTTATTGCAAAAGCCATTTAAAATTTGTTCTTGTTGAAAATAGCTCTTTTATTTCCCGTTTATATGAAAGTAGTCGGACTTTGGAATAATTATAAGGGTCGTTAGTTTTAACTTTCATTCAACGGTAGGAAGAATGCGCAAGTTTGAGGGATAAGAATAGCATTTTTCATAAACTCCAGATAAAATTGTTTTGCTAAGGATTACGAAAAATAGGGTATAATAATACGTTTGGTGCACCGATTAAATATTTGAAAAAAAAATGGTAAAAAATCGCTACTGTTTACTGAGTACGACTTAGGCAATTCTAATAAATTTCCGGCATTAAAACTGCTCGAGGGACATTAAATCTGCTCCGTTCAAAAATTGCTTTGTTTATGAACAAACTCTGATTAAAATTAAAAAAAGAAAACCTTCAGTTATTTGCGGAACGATAATGGAGGAAATTCTTTTTGGAGATTTAAGGAATATATCTGTGCGTATTTTTAGTTCATGGAGTTTTATCTTAATGGGGAAATTAATCGGGAAAATAATGCATTTTCTTTATTAATTTTGAAAAATATTTAATTTTCAATACATATTTATAATAAGAGATTTTTTTGAGGAGAAATTTGCTAAAATGTCTATAAACTTCTTGATTAACTGTTGAAAAATAAACTCCGTTTTAAAAGTTAAGCACGCAGCTGCAAATCCGACATAACTCAAAAAGCTCTGCTTTAATTGACCGCATATTTTACAAGAACTAGTCAATTGAGTAATGTATTCATGTATAATAATGAAATTAAAGAAAATATAGTTTAATTATTTACCCTTTAAGTGCTTATTTCACGCTTTGTACAATCACGGTCCCTGTGCATGCTTCCCCCACTGGGTTCCGGTCTAAATAGGGTGGCACTTCCCGGCCGTCCAAACAGTTACCTTATACCTTTCTGGTAGGTCGGACAGTCTGGGCCTCAACAACAACACGTTGTACAATCAGAAATTTTTCATGCTATACGAACAAATGTTTTCATCATTTCAATCAGGTGATCTGGCGCATCAGAGGGCAAAATATGCTATGCCTGCAGGACTGTTTTGAGCATTTGGAAACTAACTGTCTTTCATCAAAATCTGCTATGCATGTAGGACAGTTTTTAGCATTTGGAAACTAACTAACTTTCATCAAAATCTGCTATGTTTACAGGACAGTTTTTAGAATTTGGAAAGAAGTCAGAGGGGGTTGACGTGCAGAGACAGCTCTTCCAATGGAATTCCATACATTTTCGATGATATTGAAGTCCGAAGAATACGCTGGTCATACGAGGAATGCCTTCGCTCTAATTATACTCGTTCGCCAATCTTGGTCAGTGTGAACGAACGGTATATTCCACTAAAAAAATATGAACCCATTTCTGCATTGTATAGTTTCATCAAGAGTTCGAGGACTTAACTCCGATTCCTTTCCTCCGTCACAGTATCCTCTGTGAACACGAGTAGGTCTGTGTGATATCCAAAACAAAATCCAACTTACATTATCACGACTAAAGGGATAGTATTCAACGATGCTATTTGGCTGGCTGTATGTTCTTCCTTCTCTCCAGACCTTTATACGTTTATTGCCTGAATCTAGGGCAAATTGAGACTCATCCGGAAAGAGTACTTGACCATTGTGTTTTCGTCCGATTCCTATGCTGTCGAAACAACATTAATCGTGCTCTTCTGATTTTAGCATTCAGAGAGACACAAATTCGTCGTACATGAGTATAAAGTCCTTTTGTGTGTAGTCATCACCTCACAGTACTGGCGAATATCGAATTTCCTATTGTGATAGCAACTGGTCGAAGAGTTGGAAAAATTGCGTTTGGCGATTAATTCGATGTACTAATTATCAGAGGATGTTGCATCCCTAGGGCAACCTAGAACATTTCTGCGGATAACTGCCCCAATTGTTTAAAATTGTTTCCATAAACGAGAAATGACAGAATGGTCCACGGAAAAGGAATTTACGACTTCATTAATGGTGCCCTGCCGCAAGTCTCCTAATAGCATTCCAGCTTCAAAATTATCCCATTTTACAATAAATAGTTTAATATTGTGATAACATTGTTTTATATCTCATACATACAATTTTATGGTAAGCATTTTTGGTTAGAGTAGAAAGCGGGTTATCCTTAAATTGGCTTAAAATAAAGTTTTATTTCATGCATAAACTTAATCTGTCCTTAATTATTTTACTTACACTTATTTTTTTAATATTTTTAAGTTTTTAATATTGTTGGACGTTTATTGATTAAAACTGATTGAGCTAAATACGAGATATATTGATATTGTGATATAATAGTGATTTTAATAAAATATGTGAGATACATAGCAAGTAGTAAAGAAATAGACAAATGCAGCTTATTTTGACCATTTTATATATACAATCACATTATTTATTTACAAATTATATAGGGATTTTCTGGTAAAGCTGCCTTGCAAAGCAAACCTTTTAAGTAAAAGTCATCAGAAACTGTGACACCATCTTATACTTCAATATACCGACGTAATGCGTTTAGGATATCGGTGTGCGTAATGCTTGTATGCCTTATCACACCAGGTTCTTCTTCAATAGCACCATGTCTTTCATTCGCTGCACCTAATCATCGGATATTCCGGGAAGCCGTTTCAAAATTTTCAAGAACACTTCGGTATTAAGAGCTGCATTGCTGCCCAATGTTCCAATCAACTCAGCTTTCTCAAGCTCAAACTTTATTTTAAAAACTGACTATTCAACCTCCGGCCATAATTTACACCTTCCTGGTTATCCAAAAATTCCTGTGGAATCCCGATAAACAAAAAAAAATGTTTAGGTTACGTGGTTTTTGGATAACATGGATTATACTATATTTCTCTTTTTAAACTATCATTAGAAATTGTTTTAATACATGCAAATTCACTTTCACTCTAGATTATTTATTTGTTTTGTTTGGAACTTTACAAATACCAGTTTAGTTTATTTTGCTCAATACCAATTGAAATATTGCCATTGCTTATAACATTTATCGTAAAAATACTAACGTTTATTGTAAAATTAAATAATAAACTCAAAACAAAGAATAGAAAGATTCCTCTCATTTTATCACACATTTCCTCAAAATCACAGATTTAAATTATATTAATTAATAACCAACCATTCGTTTTGGCCCTAGTACGTTCAATTAAAGGAATGCTTCTCTTTACACTAGTAATGCTATAATGACTTTTCCCCATTTATAGAGGGGAATATTAAATTTTAATAGGACCAAGAATTCTAAGCGAAGTTTTAAACGGAGTTACGGGTTTAAGCATCATACGACAAATCACACAATTTCATCATTACGTATCCGTATTTGCCACACATGTCTTGTTATGATATATCCTCTTATATTTCGCAGGTATAGGATTCTCAAACTACAGTATTGTATTCTCAAGATACAAGAATGAGTCTGAAAATCTGGATAACTTAGGCTTTCTTTAAAGAAGATTAAAGAGAAAATAGGAGCAAAGCTAATAACTTTCAAGCAATATCACAAGAAAAAAAATCTGATGTCAGTAGCACATGATTTCCCCTACAGACTCATATTTATTGTCTATTTATTTGATAAATAATTCATTAAAATGAGTTTAATTGCACTAAATAACACGCACAATTATTTGAAATTTCAGAAAATTAACACTTTTAATTAAGTCTTAATTCTTATTTAGTGACTGGACGCATTTTTATAACCAGCGTTTCAAAAATGCGAATTTTATGAAAGCTGGTTCACTGGTTTTTGAGTTATAGTAGATACATACATCACACACACATACGCACGCACGCACGTACGTACGTTCGTTAAAATTAAATTTCGTGTTTTAGAGGTCCCAAAACGTGTAGATCAGTCGAAAACTCGGGTTGCGATTTCGAATATGATTTCAATACTTTCTCTATAAATTACCATGTGTTGCAAGGGAAGTTAAAGTCGTCTGACTCAATTAAAAATTAATAATGTACTGAACTCATTCACAAACTAGAAAGTCATATTTTCAAAACAGTGGCGTGTTGACAATGGAATATATTTACACGACGCCGTTACGGATCTTCTATTGTAAACATTACAGCATGTTTATCTATTTTAATATCGTTTGAACAGTTAAATTTCCGAAATAAACTCCTAATAAAATTCCGAATAGTTAAATATTTTTACAGTATTGTTCGAAACAAAGCACGGTGTTAATTTTCTACAAAGTTTTAACACGTTTGTCAGTTATTATGGGCATTAATTGTACTCAATACTACATCAAATATCACGCATTTTAACAAAAAATAATAGCTTCTTTGATATTTTATATTTAATTTATAAAGAATATTTAATTAATAAAAAACATCATTTGTTATCCGATACGGCAGTTATACCACAGGGCTATACGATCATAAAACAGTTCGAAAGATTTAAAGTTCTCACAACTGTTGAAGTTCTAGTTACTCAGTGTTGTTACTCGCAGCAATTGGACTTAACGCAATTTTAAATAAATGTTTAATGAAATAACTGCAAATATTTTAACAGGTATGGTGATTTAGTCATGCTATTTTCTGGGATAATTTTAAACTTTAGTAAGAGCTTTGAAATGGCTTCTTCTATAGAATTTTTAATCTTGGAAACTACGACCTTGTCGGAAATTAAAATAAATGCTATGTAAATTTTTATATAAATTATTTCAAATAAATATAAAAATAAATTTTTGGTTTATTTCAATGTACAAATTTGATTTCCCTCTCAGATCAAATTTTCATGAAATATTAAACAACATGTAGAATATTTATATATAAAATATTCATAAATTACTAAAATGAATCAGAAACGAAAGTAATACATTATGATGTCTAGGATCAAAGCTGAAACACTTATAGTATATCCTATAATACTTATAGTAACTATTACAATACAATTAAAGTAACTGTTATAATAAACTTATAGTATACATATATAGCTGCACACTTACAGAATCGAACAAGGGTCAGAACGTAACAGAGCCGAATTTTCGGTTCCCTCCCCTGAAATGCGAAAAAATGGAGGTTTTCAAAAAACATTTTTATGCTTTCTAGAAGCTCTCTCCGGTTGACCTGGAGGACTAAGTATTTGCACATTTACAGAATTGTTTACGGAGCATAATTTTACGGTGTCAATTTTTCGTTATTTCCATCGGGAATAATGGAAGGTATCAAAAATACTTTCCAGATCACCGAGAAGCCCCCTGTTAGCTAGAAGGTTAAAACGTTGCATATTTGTAATATCAACAACGGAGCAGAATATAACTGCGTCAATTTTCGGTTATTATGAGCAATTTCGGCGATAAATGCCATACATTGGTAAACAAAATTAAAGCTATTAAAACATTGCAATTTATATCTTTAAAGTGCTATTTTCCCTATCTCTGACACTCTTAAATACTAGTATCTAATGCAACAAAGCTTCGCTTTCTACTTTTACTATGGCAATGTAACAATGAGTAACCTCAATTTATACACGACAGAATCTAACTAAAGGTCCCGCCATGAATTAACACTAGACAAGATAAACACCCATCTGTGGAAGAGGTACATTAGCAGACTCAAAGGCTAATTGTACCTAACACTAAATCATATGTCAAGCATTTTATCATGCAAGACCTGAATAGACCTTTCGCATCGAACGACGTTGATAGTAGTTGTAGGAAACAGAACAAAATGGCTCGCGAAAATGTTAGCTATTTATAAGGATTTAAATTGGTAAACACTTGAATATAATTAATGGTTTGAAAAATCGATATACAGGGTCTTTCAAAAGTCAGTATAAATTTTAAAAATTCATTAAAATTCGAATAATCATCTCATTAAGATACGGTTTGTACCATAAGTATTGCTAGGACGGGGGGGGGGGGGTTGACGTAAAAAAAATTGTAGTTTAAAAATAACCTATAGGTGGCGCTGAACGCATTGGACAGACAATTAAAATAACTTACTGTACGTGTCAAATCGTGTGACAAGCCCCTGACAGTGTGACAAGTGTGACAAGTATCGTGTGACAAGTAACCCTGAACAGGTAATAGGACTTTTTCCTTTCTTTAGATTTTTCCTAAATCAGAATTTTCGCAAAGCATCTGATGCTGATTCTTCGCTCACGTAATACAGCTTCACTAACAAGGCTTTTCCTCACCAAAGGCTTTGCCTCGCTTTCCCTCGTTAACATCCTCGCAAAAATTTCTTCTTTGCACCGTTTACTAATGAATCTAATGAAGAATCTACAGAGCACTACAGCTCTTTTATAACAGCCTCATTTGCATACTTCTGGAAGATGTATACGGGTAAGCGCCACCTATAGGTGATTTTTTAAACTACAAAATTTTTTCACGTCAAAAAAAAATCCCCCATCCTGGCAATACTTATGGTACAAGCCGTACCTCAATGGAACGATTTTTCGATTTTTAATGAATTTTTAGAATTTATACGGACGAAAGACCCTGTATGTATTCAGGCAATTCTTTTAGTGACTATAATTGCCTGCAATTTAACTACATAATTGCAAATGGAATAAAATAATTTGGATCAATATTTGGACGGAGTTACTCGTTTGAAAAGACCGTTCTCAATGTTATGCATTTTGTTATACGTCTGATAATATATTTGTATTTTCTACTGTTTTTCTAAAATTAGTCTGTTTTTTCTGAAAGAGGGTTGATAATCAGCTCCTAGTACGCTTAGATTCCAGTAGATTCTGGCGAAGAATGGAAAAACAGACGTACACTTTGGGGTTGATGTCTGTCAAAAATTAAATGAAGCAATAATTATACTTAAAAATGCAGTTTATTCAGATGTATTATATGAAAGACATTTAATGCAATCATTTCAGTATGCTAAGCTCAACTTTACCAATACATTGGGGAATTGTCGGTAAAATAGTGCTAGTAGTCGTTATTTAAAAATATAATTTATTAAACGCATTAAGTACGATGCGTTTTAATGTATATAATTTAACTAAGTTAGGCATGCTTATTTAAATCTATATAATAATTATCTAACACGTTTTTTGTTTTTCCAGATGTCCCAGAATCCACTTCGATGTCTTGGAAGTCTGAATCTTTGCACGCCGACACTAAAGATAACGGAACATAACTGAATTGGAATTTCGATTTCTCCCATGAGGGCGGACAAAATATTGCATTATAATAAGACCATACACACCCTCCAGAAATGCCTGTGTAACTTAGAAGGCCGAATATTTCCACACTTATAGAATAGAATACAGAGCCAGGTTTTCTAGTCCCCATCCCCGGCTGCAGTTAATCTATGTAACAATTATCTAAAATGCTTTTTGTCTTTTAAAACTTTACAAAATTTCCTCTGGTGAACCTCAAACGGGAACCTTGGCAAACTTATAGTATTGATAACGTTTCTGAACGTAACTAAGCTCATCTTCTACAGAAATGAATGTTTCCGACCTTGTGACCTATACATTGTTATACAAAATTAAACTTACTAAAAAAATATCGTCTTAAATTTTTTAAGGGAGTTAGTTTTTTTGCCACTTAAATACTAGTCTAATTATGATGAAATAATACTTTTAAAATAAATGTAGCAACAGTTGTCTATTTTGTATTCCGATTACTGCACTCAAAATTTTCCGAGATTAAAAAAGAAAAACAAATCGTTCTGTTATTCGAAGAAGCCATACCAAAGTGGAAAGTTATACGAAATCAGAATGGAACGGCATGGAGAAATGAGATATGTTCTTCGATACATCGTCGCGCATAGCAGAGAATGAAAAGAAATGATGAGAACTCTCCAAAATTGAAAAAAAAATAAACAAAATAAATGAACCAGCAAAATATAGGGCAAAAGATTATATTTCGGGGATGATTGAAAAATGTTTTTCCCATTTCAAGCGAAATACTTTCAGTTTCTTTCGAGATATTTTTCATTGTTTTCGTCTTCTTTCATCCTTTGATTAAACTTTCAGTAGCAAAGTGTATTTGTATTTCACACAATGTTCCATTTGGCAATAAATCGTCTTATTTCTTTTCTTTTCAATCTCGTGTATTCTGTTACGATTTACCATGAGCATTTTATAAAATAGGATTTGACCAAAATTTGACTCCTACGCTCATGTAGCCTTTTTATTTTGTACTTATTTTTATAAATTAATTTCTGGTACTGAACGAAATCTACGGTTGATATAAAATTAATACACTCTTAAATTGTACAATTTACTGCATTTCTTCTGTTCGAATGCTTTCCCTACTACTACGAGTTTTGGCGACGTATATAACCATTATGCTCTATATAAAGTATAGTAATTACGACCAAATTTCATGTTTTTTAGATGATCATATAGTACTTACATTTTATTAGAGGATCATTAAATAATTGATAATACTTAACAGGCTCATGTAGCAATTACGAAATATTCTATTTTCGTATAATTATTATTGCTTATTAGGTCGTATAATAATCGCACCTGGTTAGTGTATCATATATAAATTAATAATATTATCGTATATAAGTTAATAGAACTTATATTTGCTTATTGGTAGATTATTATAGTATTTTAAATTTATATGATGCCCTTCATTTTGTAACTATTATAATTATAATGTGATAGTGCACGACATGGAATGTCACCTTTAACTAAATATGTTTCGAATGTTTTAAAAGTTAGATTTTAACGTAGTTATATGATGTGGAGCATAAAGTTATGTGGAAACTTCCCTTTCATTCACCTGTTTGCAGTATTTACACTTCTAATATTCTTGGTTACACGCGGACAACGGCAATAATATTAAATTAGGCATTCTCTCAAAACGACGAAGATTATCATGGAAAAAAACTTCATTTCCAGAAAATAGTATTTGGATTTTGTTTCAGCAATATATTTGTATCATTTTTAGCTTAAAAACATTATATTCATTATGTGGTTAAACAAAAAAAAATTCAAATCATAAAAATTTTACACACGCACACATATATATACTTACACACACACACACCCACACACACACACACACACACACACATATATATATATATATATATATATATATATAATAATTTTATTGTTTTGTTATATTATCAAATACATACGACTAATCCCCTATCAAACTGAAAGGTAGTTTGATGATTGATAAAACAGTTAACATTCTAATTGATTTATTATTGAACTGTGGTCATAAATATTTTAATGCTCTGTACTGACTTTTCAGACCAATATACTAACCAGTGCGAGACAAAAAAAGAGGGTATAAAACTCAATGATGTGTAATATAAATTTATTATCTACATATTACATATTCAAAGTCCCCTTTACCTGGTAGAACGCACAGTGTACAACGCACAAAGGGTAATAATTACACTTATAAATTGAAAAATGTGATGTAAAATCATAATCATATCCCTGATAAAAATTGGTAACTGAAGATAGGCATACGCTAAAATGTGAAAGTAAAAAATTGAGATATGAAAAGCCTAAAATTCAATTTCCCTTCTCAAGGACCAACCCTGTGTCGAAATTAATAATTGGAGCTGTATTTCGATCTGCATACTGTAATATCATTACAAAAATTATGTAGATGGCCCGACGCAGATAAAAAATTATAAAGTATGGATTGAAATATAAATAGATATTGAATAAAATACACACAAAGCAACAAAGCAATATTGATCCAATAGACTAAATAAAATCATTTTGATCACAGAAGTATGGAAGCAGTAAAATTATGAAATTTATCTGTTTCACAGAAGGAATATGTTAATTTCGTTAATAACAGCTCTCTTCGCGTAACACTCAGGAGACCATATATCTATATATATATATATATATATATATATATATATATATATATATATATATATATATATATATATATATATATATATATATTATCTCGAAGTGATGTTTGTGTATTAAATTCAATTTGGCAGTTTAAATATTCTTACTTTTACAATGCTTTGGTTTTTTCTTATGAAAAAAACTCCTTATTTTAGTCACAATAAGTCCATTGTCAGATAAATAAAAACATTTAAAGTGATTATTCATCTAACTGCCTGCTTAGATTGTGGTTATTTTTATAATGTTAACTTCTTATAACTTCAATTTACCAGTAATAAAAACAAAGAACATCTCGAGTCGGAATTTTAAAGATAAATTTATTTTGCATATGGGTCATTTCCTGTGAACGGGAGTTTTACATGTCCCAGGTGTTTTAAGAAAAGCTTGCATGACTTAGAACATATTTTAGACACTGATGAATTTTACTATATTGTAATTCACATTTGTCAGTCATTAGTTAAAAAAAGCAATTTATATTTTTATATTTAAAAAGTTAGTTTTTTTATTAAATGCCATTCCCATGTTTATCCCAACAGCCAAATAGTAGAATCACAACTTCATTTACAAGCCATCATTTTCTAGTTTCCTTTTAATTTGAGGTTTTATATTAAATTAGATAATTTAAAATACAGACAGAAATAAAAAATCCACTATGCATTAGAGCAATATTTTAAATTGATTTTTTACATCAGCCCCCTAGTTTTTTTGTCTTTCACATGTCTTTGAATTTTAACACCTCATTCTGTACATAGATGACAACACAATATAATTAAAGTATTATTCATTTTTACTAAAGTCCATATACAGCATTTCAAGAGTTCGACTATGTTCTAGCTATCATTCTGTGCAGGGAAATATTATAAAATTAAACATTTTTGAGTAAGTACTTTTATTCCTCGTCATTCACCTGTTTTTATTTATTCTCAAAATGAAAATGTAAATATTTTTTTAACATTTATGTGTGCCTAGTTAGTGTAGCAAATTGAATATTAAGTTAGGCTTAAATGCAAATAAAACTCTTATATACAGAAAGTAAAATCACATGCTTTGTCAATCCCCTGTAGTCATTCACATGTCTTCTTGATAGACAAGGGAATGACATTAGAACATTTGAATTTCATTTAAACTATATTTTCTGTTTAGAAGATAAAACAAGTAAGAAGTTAGTTCTAAACATAAGATTGCAATTAAAGCGAAAATATTTGTTTTTTTTTCTAATGATATATATGTATATGTACATATTAACAAAGTAGTTGCCTATATTAAGTGTCATTCCCCTGTCCTGCTGTCATTTACTTGCCTTAAAAATAAAAATTTGCATTTACTATTTAATTTCCACCAAAATGATTTATCATACTGTTTTTGTTTTAGTTTATACCACCCATGTTAGAATATAATGCAGAAAACAGGTTGAAAATAGAAAAACAATATATTGTAACTAGAAAGATGAAAAAGTCCGTTTAAAGAAAATGTCCCATATATAATATATGTGCCGATATACACAGGCTTGTATGCAGGACCTAAAACCCAAATAACTTATCTAGATCGAAAAGTTTCAATTTTTTACTTTTGTTCACTCAATGTTTCTTCCCGTTTGTCAAAGTTATTATAGGTCCAGTAGGGTTAAGTTCTCTAAAAGGATTTACGGATGAGAAAAACAAACAAAAAACAATTGACTGTTAAAAATGAAAATTTTCCACTATGATGCATTAAAAATTTTTCAGTTACATTCTCTCTCTTGCTTTTTAAAGTCTTCCCATTTAAAGTTAAATAAGTTCATTTTTTTTTTGTCTATTGCTAAGTGTAAATCTGAAATTTTGTGAAATTCACCGATTCTTGGATTACGAGCCTTAGTTTCAGTAATTTAAACATATTTTCCGATATCCGAATTTAAATAAGATTATTTTTTTCAACTCTTCTGGTTTTATTTTGGTTTTAGTGTTCTAGAAGTTTCCAAAATTCAAGAAGTTTCCAAAACTGAAAATAAAATCGTCAAGTCAGCGATAGTTACCCAAAAGGTCACCAACTTTCTCATCATTGTTAAGCAATTAGGTTCATCAAATAAAAGCAATGCCTGTTATCGTTGTTTTTCCTCGGGGACAAGTAATTTGCTGTAAGATATTTTAGGTAATCGTAACAATGTTCATTTGATCATTGACTCTAATTTTCGAAATCAAGGCTACAGCTACGTCTAAAGTGCATCCACATCCTAATATTCGTAAACGTAGCTAAAATGTGTATAGGATGCTGAATTAATTCTTTTATGTCGTGCTTTTTAGAAAAATATAAATTTCACTATTCGATGTATAGTACAAATTTACTGAATCTTGCGTTTTAAGCTTTAACTAGGGATCTATTACTGTTACATTCGGTTTCGTTCTGCTGTTAATAGTGCAATAATATGTATTTTAGAAAGATTAAGCAAGCATATTTCAAGTTTTTTTTTATTTAGAGTTAACATTTTCAAGGTATGTTTAAATGATAAGAAATGATAACATTTGAAATATTTGCTCAAATAGCAAATAACTCATAATCCATTCAATTCACGCATTATATTTCATTGTTTAAAAAAATAACGTATTTTAATACGTTATATGGACATTATATTACTTTACGGAGCGTTTATTTGTGTGTAGATTCTATAACTTAAAATGTCTTTCAAAAAAGCTTCATAAAAGTGTTATTGCATTTTAGCTTATTTTAATAAATTTCATAGGCATTTATATGAAACTACGAAACACAGCATTTCTCGTAAATCTGACGAATAAAATCCCCTTTCACGACATGAAATGCGGATTTCCAAAGGATAATAAGAGACAAAAAAGCTTAAAGTAAGTTAAGAAATATATAAAATTGCAAAGTTTGATAAATTTGTTAACTCTTTTGCGTCTTCAATACAAATTATGTTTTGTCAGTCTTTAATACAATTTATGTTTTCGCAGTTTTCAATGCTTTTTCAGTCTTTAAAACAGTTTATTTTATCTTAGTGTGATAATTGTCAATTTTTCTGTCTGCTTTGTCGTCTTCCATACAATTTATATTTTCTCAGTCTTTAATACAATTTATGTTTTCGCAGTTTTCAATGCTTTTTCAGTCTTTAAAACAATTTATTTTATCTTAGGGTGATAATTGTCAATTTTCTGTCTATTTGCGATAAGTGGTTTCGTTTCAATATAATTTTTTAATTTTTAATGTCCTGTTTCTCCATATCATGTCCTCCGGTGTAATAACAAAAGAAAGCTAAATTTATTTCTGAAATTAACCAGTCGAATATATTTTTATTTTTTTCAGTATATTTTATGTTTAAAACTTTCACTAAACATATAAATTTTAAACTTTTACTAAAATTATAATTGAATGAAATAATTAAAATAAAACATAAATCATTAAATTAAGGATATTGTAATGTATACTAAAACATCCAATTTATTCTACCATCCAAATACAATTTTCAAATACAACTTTCATCATCTGTAACATTTTCTAGATATAATAGATTCCTTGTCATATAAGTAATTGCTGAATTAATAGTACATCAGAGTTTATGTCAGGCTATGAAGATTATTTTTTATAAACTAAACTCTTATCTGCCGGTTACCAGTGGTAAATGGGATAAAAAATGGCTTGATTTGGAATTTAAAGATAAGTTATTTTGAAAAAGGTATATGAATGACTTGATATACTGGCATGAGTCCAGCCTAGACCGCAAAACACAGAAAAAAAATCAAAAGTTTTAATTTTTCTGTGACAACACGATATTTCTTATCAATCTGTGAGCGAAATTATTGTAGCTAACAGAGTATAAAAACGCTTCAGAAAGACTAAGTTCTACAAAATAGTTTTTGGAAGAAAAATAAAAATAAAAAGCTTTAGGTGAGTATGTAGGATGTTTTATCAATTACTAACGTTTATTACAAAAAACTATTGCGAAAAATAGGCAAATTCAGCTTTGTCTTATAAAAGTATCTTGGAAGTTTAAAGATTTAGGACCACATTCACTTTCTCATACTGTTTATAAATGATAATTTTCCTGAATATTTTCGGGTTTGAGTGAGATTGTAGCAAACTATACGTTTCAGGATTGTTTGAAATTTTGAACATTTTTAGAAAGGTGTTCGTGTCTTAGTATGTGTGCAAGATCTGTGGTGTGGACAGGATAGTTTAAGAACAAAATTTTATATGATGTATTATTTAAAAGATCTAGAGCTAGCTTAAAAATACTAATTCCGAAACTAGTTTTTTCCAATCATTTATTTAACTTGATCTGGTGTTTGTTTATCAGTACGATTCAAATCTTTGAGGCTCGGATTAATCATTTTCTATTAATCGCGGTAACATGAAATTTGGTATGCCGTTTCCTTTGGTAGTGCATATTAGTTCTTTGGATTTTTAATATTATTGGATTAGTTCGTTCCTGACCCTCTACAGAAATGTATTCGGTTTTATTGCTTTAAGAACCATTCAGTAACCTGAGCAGCTAGAAAACCAAAATTTGGTATGTCCTTGTCTTTCATATATTTAAGTTACATAAAATTTAATAATTGCAATTTTCATATATTCAAGTTAAACACAATTGATAAAAACGGGTACTTTTTAAAACTACGGTTACTTTTACTTGTTGAATTGCACATAATTGGAAAGAACACAAATTATTCCGACACATAGGACTTTCATAGTTTTTTTTTTCCTGTGGTGAATAAATTCTGCAGATCAATGAGTTCATCAAGTGCATAAAGCTGATAACATAAATTATTCATTATGCGTCTTAAACATATTGAAATACCGTGCATTAAAGTATCACATCCCAGCTCAAATCGCCAAACGCCGGCTTCACTAACAGTTGATAAATTTATTTACAAAAACTAAACACATTTTTATGAATAATAAATTTTTTTAATCTTTATGATTGAAACACGAATTTTGTGATATTTATACTTTTTTCTTGAAAAAAATAATCGTTATTTCTCAAACAATTATTGTTAGGACATGCATGGGATTGATGGCCTGAAACTCTATGCAAACAAAATGTATGTATTATGTAGACATTTCCACCTGTCGATTTGAGCGGCCGAAATGTCTTGTTCATTAAATGGTGACAACTACACATCTAATGAAGATTCTGAATATATCAAAAACCGTATCAAATTGAAGCATAAAAATGGAGCAGATTTTATAGTTTTATTTATTTGGAAATTGCAGTCTGTGAAAAAAACATTATCTCCAATCACTATATGCTCTACATTTTCAGACAAAGCAATTAATTATAACATGAATTTTCAATTTTTGCTTTAGTGAATAGCCAACAAGCGATTTCGACATTTGAAATAAAAGTCGGCTACCACAGTTACCACAATGGAATAAAAAAAACCTGTATATTTAAAAGGTTGATCGTACGCACCAATGAAGTTAATTAAGAAGTTTTAAGATACTCATTTTGCGCAGGATGATATTGAAGTGAATTTTGTGTGCTAGCCGTTCAAAGCTTTAACCGAACAAATTTTAAAACAAAAATGTGTGAAATTTAAATTCGTTTTCATAAAAGTTCAAGATTATAGATTTTTCTGTTTACTTATAGACCAACTCCCACGTGTATATAAAACTCCATGTCTTTACCTTCAACAACTTTGGCTATATAATTCATATCTCTGGCAGTCAATCTTTCAGACAGCTGTATGTATATGATTCGATTCAAATGAATCCATCCTCCATTAGTTTGAGTGAATTACTGGTTATTTTTGTATCAACAGAAATGTCAATCTGTTTTAATAAACATAAAATGTGGTTCAATCACCTTGAAAATGAAAGCAAAAAACATGCATTTATTGCAAAAAAGATGCATCTTAAAAGATGCATTTATTTTTTCTTTTTCTAATTTCGATACTAATGAATCTAAAAATATCGTATAACAATTTATGAGAATACCATGTGAACATATTCTATGTGTCTTTATTTTTTTCTGGAATGATCCTTCTGTATTAAAATATATACTTAAATACTTATCCAGACCCTACGGAAGCCCCCCCGTGACAATTTAAAATTTGCACACTTATATTATAGACTACGGAAGAGAATATCATGGTGCCAGGTTTTCAATGCAGTCTTACAGACCTTTCAGGATTCTCCAACACCCGGGCATGCGGCATATCTTGCACACTTACAGTATCGTGTATATTGCAGTGGTTTTCAGGCGATGCTCACTGGGGCAACTTGAATGATTATCAGATGCGCCTGTTGGTGGGGTAAACGATTACTTTTTCTTCCACAAATATTAAATATTTGCGTGTTTTGACTACCGATAGTTTTGCATTGGCCATTGCAATCACAGAGAGCCGCAAAAAGAATGTAGTTGATCAGAGGTGCCGTTTACTCAAAAGGGTTGATAAACCACTGGCGTGAAGAACAACATTTGGATTTTCGATTGCTTTCTCAGAAGTTTGAGAAAACAGGGGCTTTTAAAAAATGTCTATACGGAGACTCCAAAACTCATGGGATTACATAAAAGACTCAATTTTTCCATATAGTATCAAACAGAAGAAACATATACATCATTTCTATTTCTCCTCTAGGCTCAATAGAGGTGGATTTCTATGAAAATTAAGGGGGGAAATGTATTTTCAGACACTTAAGAAGCCGTCTCCCAAAGTGACTAAGAAGGTTGAAACTTAGCACACTTATAGTATCGCCTAATTGACCTTACTGAGCCAAAATTCAGTTAAAAGTTTTGATGCTAAGCGCCATGACAATGTTAAACAAAATAAAATGTTAGAAAAAATTCAATTTTATTTTTAGGTGAATTACTTTTCATGACTTTGACAAGATTAAATACTAGTAATAAATATCTAGTCTGACAAATAAATCCTTAGTGCATCCAATCTCTAGTGAATGTATACGCATTTAAATGGACCTAACTTATATTCTGCCAGTTACCAGTAAACAACAAAGTACATTTTTGGAGTCGGAAATTCAAGATAAGTTTCTTCTGCAAGGTGTAATCTGTTATCCTTTGATATACTGGCATGAATCCAGCTGAGACCACAGAACAAAAAGAAAATATCTGAAATCAAAGTTTCAATTTTCTTCTGGCAGTGGGATGTTCTCTATCAATCTTTGGGTGAAGTTATTGTGCCCATCAAAATGAAAAATTTTTCACACAGGTTAAATTGTGTAAGAGGATTTTCTCTGAAACAAAGAGAAATATATTTAGTTGATTGTGGACTGTGCTCTCTGAAATACCATATTTTATTTCAGAAAGATATTAAGAATGAATGGGTGTGCTAATCATCTTCTGAACTTAGCTCTTTTAAGATCAATATATTAGTATGTTATTTATTGACTATTGCAGCATGATAAAGTTTGGTAGATGTATATTTTTAACTGGCCATTTCCACCTCTAGCTTCTTGCGTACGTAAGTAGTCAACACCTACACATTTAATAAAATTTCTGAACATCAGAAACCACTCCTGAAGCATAAAACTGGTGGCTATCTTATAATTCTGATAACATGGAAATGACGTTATGTCAATTATAATTCATTTCCAGATCCCAGTATATTGCTTTATTTGAAATATTTTCGACATTGAAGACAAATAAAAATTATTTTCAATAGTTTATCTCTATATTAAAAACTCTGATGTGGGCAACACATGACTTTCCTTATATAATGCAAAGAATTTACTACTTTTACAGTAAAAAAATAGGTTTTACTTATAGTAGATACTTATATTCTTTCCAAGATAGTGAATTTTCGACAATTAGTCGCATTTTCATTGATTTAGCATCATTTTAATTCATTGGCGAGATTTTCGTTAATTTGACAACATTTCAAAAAGTCGCCAAGTTGGCCATATTCCGCCAAATTCGTTGCCAAAATCTCGCCAAGCTTTACTGACGGAGAAATAAGTTTTTCTTATAACAGATAAATGACTATTGGCGTTCAAATACAAAAGTATTACTCGAAGTATCTTTTCTCATGAATGGAATGCGCTAGATCCACGAGAATGATGTTACCCAATTTATCGCATGGTATTACATATGAAGAGTGAACATGTTTCTCAATAGGAAATATATTATTTTATATGACTTTTTGATAATTTTTTTGAAAAATGTAAAATATCTCAAGAACGGTTCATGTTAGCGTTCTAAGTTTTTTGGTTAATCGTTTTCTAATGAAAAATTACATAAGAAATGTCTATTTACGTAACTTTATTAGCGGTATTTATTTTTTGACGATTTTTTCAAAATTTCACTCGAAAATTTATGGGGGTTCTGGACATTCGATTGCGTATAAAAACAATAGGTTTCCAGTGTTTACGAATTGTGATTTTTGTACCAAATTTCGTTTGAATCGGTCCATTCGTTCGTCAGTTATCGTCTCCACAGGCTCACTGACACACACACACACACACATACTTTCACACACACACACACACAGACATCACTTCTAAAATGCTTGATTCGTGATCAGGGATGCTTGAAACGTGATCTCCCGTCGAAAACTCGAATTCGAATTTTCGACCCCGTCACAATACTTTCCTTATACATTATGTATATAAGGAAAGTAAAAATAGTAGCTGCTGCCGCCGTGGTTTGGCAAATTTGGCGTCCCTCGAGTTTACCTCTCTCGTACCGCAAACACTATAGCATATAAAAATATGAAATGTAGTGCATTTGTAGACGAATATTAATAAGCTAAAATATTATATAATATTAATAAGCTAATAAATAAGCTAAAATAAACTGTTTTATCGATTTACACTTCGGTTTCAGAGATATTTAATGTCGAAGTCATAGAAATAGTATCTCAGCTGCGAGTTTGTGTCCTGGACTGACTAGCAATATTAAGACCATGAATCTCTGCCAGCATGTACATACATAGTTGAATTATTGCAAGATGGAGCAATTTTTTTAATTTTGATTTATTTTCTGATTTTTAGGCACTTCTGAAATAAAATTTTTTCTTCAGTATGGGCAAGGATTTAATTGATTGAGGGCGGTCGTGTGCATCAGTCGGATTGAAAAAACTCGCGAAACCATCTCCGGGGTTAATGAGTGCCAGCCAATAAAGGGGGGGGGGGGCGGACCTTCAACGGACATATTATGTTTGCGTGACAAGCAGTATAGAAAAGTTCTCGAAGTTAGTTGCTACAGCGCTAAAGAGTGGAGGTTCGCGAGTTACGGGGTTAGAGAACATAGCGAGAAGTTGGTGGAGCCCTAGTGAATAAAAAATATCCATCTATCGATTTCGGAATTTTAAACGTTTCCCCTTTACCCTAGTTACCACAAAGAAATTTTAATAAATTCATCTATAAAATATAATAATTATCTGCTGTAACTATAAATTAAAAATCTCAATAATGGTTGGTTATCGAGTTAATAACAAAGAATTCAGGATGTTTTCTCTGCGTAGGCGGGTATAAAAATAGTTTTGTTTGTGTATCCTTCCTCGGGGAAGAGCTGAAAAAATGTTAGAGCACAAAATTATAGGATTTATAATTTTTTCCGGATGAAATTTCTAGATTTGATACTTTTGTAATTACATATATGTTAATATAACTATGTTATAATTATATGCTTACTCTAATTTTTAATGACTGTTACACTGCATGGTGAAACATCACTTTCGTTAAATTTTTAAATCGTCCATCTTGGATTTCAAACGGTAATACTTTTGAAACTCTCTTTGAGCATGTTATAAGATCCACTTGAAAAGAAAATCTCGTTTCAGTACCTCAATAGATAGATAGAACGTCGTCAGGCGATGGTTGGTTTCACACCCTTCGAGATGGGATGTCTCTACAATGCTTTCATTTTTATTTATCATATACGTTTTAATTTTTATAAACTATTTAATTGTTAATCATTAAGTGCAGTTTTTAAAGCGAATTCATATAGTCAATTGCTTATTTTATTTACAACATAAAAATATACAAAATCACGCTAACAATTGTCTAACGCTATAGAGTTTTAAACATGTTACAAAAAAATTAAATAAACTTTTTTTTTAAATAGTAGATAACTGGATATGTAGAATATAAAAGCAATCCAGCCATAAAACTTCATTCGGATTCAGTAACATAAAAAGATGCAATCTGTCTAGATCATGAAATCCGGAAAAAAATCCTTTGTTAAATTAAATGTTCGGCTTCCTTTTCTCTCCTAACAGCAATGATCACTACTAATAATGTCCATTGCGTGTTTTATAGGCGAAACAACATGAATATAACTGATCATAGAAATTGCAATTGGATGCTTCAAGTAAATCAATATACACGTCAAAAATCATGGGAATGTGATAGTATGGGACGTATTCATGTTCTGCATTGTGTCCTCTATTCCGATTGTAGCAATCGTTAACATGTATGCTATACGTAGGCATTTTCACCCCTACATGACTGGTACACCTTGATGGAAAGGAATATTCCACCAAGATAATGCAATGTGTCACCAGTCATTATATGATAGGAGGTAGATTAAGGTAAATTCTCTACTACACTTAATTTTCTACCATGGCTTGGCTTTCACACTTCCTTGACATAAGCTCCTTAGTAAGATATAAGCCCTTTTCCGATGGAATGAATGTGGACTTGATCCATGAACCCAGCCCATCTAATACAACAAAATTATGGTCTTCCGGTACACAAATATACACTCAATTTTTCGACTCCGTGCCTCGACAAGCGATTGAACTGCTAACTCTTCCAGGAGGACCAACCCGTTATTAGTTACTTACCCTATGATTTTTGGCCTTTGTAATACATTATGTATTATGTAAAATCTATACCTGGCACATTAAAGAGTGAACTATCTTATGCTAAATACTCACCCATCAACTTAATTGCTAGTTGTATACAATAAGCAATAATTTTATTATTCCAACATACGCCTTTAAAGCATAATTTAGAAACAAAATACATTTAGAGATTACGTGATTATTTAATATAACACGGCGAGTTAAAATTCTTTGCATGATTTCAATGTACTTAAATTATTGTTCAAGAAATCCTATATATAAGTATTTCATTGCAGTTTTTAGAACTTATTCAATAATCTGTGATTGAAGATGGCGAAATACAGCATTGATCGTAAATCAGACAAATAAAATCCCCTTTCTTCATGAAGATACATGAAAGAGCCATTTGTAAGAGGCCTGCAGACGACAAACAAGCTTAAGTAAGATAAAAAAATCTAAAGTGGAAAAGTGTGCCAAATTTGTTATTCCATCTTAATGCTTTTTGCGTTATACTCAGTCTCTGATACTATTATTCAATTCAGGTGACAAGTGTTCTTTAATACTTTCCTGTATAGTTGCAAAGTGTGTATGACTTTGTTCATTCTGTCTGTCTGTCTGTTCGCATGATAACTACCGTAAAAATGTCTTAAATAAAATGAAATTTTAGTATGTTATCGAGACGGTCTGTGGAACATATGGGAATGTAAAATAATAATATCACTCAATTAGTTTTGAATGGAACACGGGTTGCAAAAATGAAATGCATTGAATCCTACAGAACCTAGTTTTTCAAACAATTTTAAGCTAAATTAAAATTCACAAATTGCTTTGAAAATTTTAGGAAATATTCAAATTATCACGTAAAATGTGTAAAAAAAATTTCATCAAAATAAGTTATGTAGTTTTTTAAGTAAAAATTGAAATAATAATTACACCTATATTAGATAAAGAGACCACGTGACTCATTGCAAAATCATATATGGCATCCATTTTATTTCCTTTAGCGAAAATCCTGATTTTTACGAAACACTTATATTTATATTTAGTGTTTTTTATATTATCTCTGTATCTAAATTATGTGCCTATGCAATTGCAATATTTTTTATTTTAAATGATCACTAAACTTTGATTATTTCTACCACGAAGCTAAATTTTAACGCATGCAGAATGTAAACAATTCAAGTGATTGTAAGATGACTTGTATAAGAATTGCTGGATTTTTTTCACGACAAATTATTTAGCTCTGGAGTTCAGAATATAAGTGATATGAATGAAATATTCATATATTTTACATACAGAAGCAAACGATTTTATAGAATTGCCTGTTTTGATGAAATTTTAAGTTTCCAAGTAAAATAAATTATTGTAAAACTGTAATTTAAAAAATATCATAGCTGAATGTATCGCACTTTAGCGATGTTTAAATAAATGTGCATTCCAGTTGGGAACTGTTTCATAATCAATGCTTTATGCATGAATAATGATTCTTGTTTTATTTTACTTACTATGCACAATAATGTATATGAAAAACATAATCAAAGCTTTATGCATGAATAATATTTCTTGTTTTACTTTACTAACCATGCACAATAATGTATAGGGAAAGCATCATTGCTTTATGCATGAATAATCTTTCTTGTTTTACTTTACTTACCATGCAGAATAATGTATAGAGAAACCATAATCAATGTTTTATGCATGAATAATCTTTATTGTTTTACTTTATTTACAATGCACAATAATGTATAGGGAAAACACTGGAATAGTGTCGAAAATTTATGACTTAAAATAGAATTATTGAGGTTATGAAATGCATTATCAGTAAAAAAACACATATTGCATATTGGGCATACCAGAAGCTTTGGGTATTATTGGTCCTTAGTTTGTTCTTAGTATAAAGCCTCCACATATTATATTTTCCTCGTAAATGACAATCATTAAATATATTACATTTTTATGCTATTTTACTAAAAAGCTTAAATTTGTTTCGATATATCTTTAAACCATTTGGGTATTATATACGCATCGTCATTTAACATGAATATCTGAAAAGACTTTCATTCAATTTTTTTATGGGATTATATTGCATGGAATTGATTTTATATGGATTACATTTACATAATCTTAACTTGGTGCAAAAAGAATGTTGTAGTGGTTATTTAAAATTATTCAAAAGATCGATAAACTATTTCAGTTTATGAAGAAATCATATTTTATGGTTTCATGTTTTAAAAAAATAATTTAATATAAGCCCATACCCTTATCTGGCTGGCTATTTGTTGGCTGACTTGGCGAGAAAATTCGCAAATATCTGTCTACTTACGAGTTAAATTTAGTACAGTACTGGTAGTGTAACTACGTTTGAAAATATCGCCATATTGACTGTAATGTTTTAGAAAATGAAGTTTCATTTATCCTATCATCCAGTTTGTTTGTGGGAATGTTAATTTAATATTCGTATATCAAAGTATAAACACTTTTAGTGTTTGTGAGGCAGGTGAATTTTTTACTGGATTTAGGTGGTTGAAAGTTAATGGCTTTTTGTTTTGATAGGTGCAGTCAATGTCTATCCGGAGATATTTGAAGAACAAGTACTTCAGGTGGACGGAGGGATTGTAACTCATATTATGGTGGTCCTATCATATGCTAAATCATATTTAAGGCCAGTAATGCAAAGAAAATAGGGTTTGAAAAAAAATTATATAATTCTTCTGAAAGTGATTAAAATAACTTCACATCGCAACAAATTATTTAAATAGCTATTCCTCAGGATATTTATCATCACATCAACTAAAAAATAAATTTTTTGAAATGACCTGAAAAAGTGAAAACCAATTAAAACTAAAAAAAATGAAGTTACTCGAGGTGATTTGTAATAACAACGAAAGTAAACATTTCCATTGTAATAGAATGTTCAGACCTCAAAATATAGAGAGAATTTTGCCGAGTTTTTATTCATGAAAAACGACGCAGAGTTGCCAAATAAATAAATAAATTATTGTAGAGCAAATTTGAAATAATTTTAAATAATCATTTATTTTATATAATTTTAATTGTAATTCATTACAATAAATATAAATAACTAACAATGAATATTATTTTGAATCTGTTGATAAACATTTGCTAATCATATCAGAATTTTTATAGCATATTAATGCTTAATGTCTTATGTCGAAGTGTCATTGTCGTTCTTGTCACAGGTTGTGGCTCTTTTGCCTCGGGACTGTTACTCCCCCTTTTCTCTGATTTACAACATTCAGGGTGACCCAACAAGCACCTTCTCCATTTTCTTACCTTTCCATCCAAGTTGTTACTTCACATTTTCGTAAGAGTTCGTTCGGCCCCCTCTATCTTGACGCCCCGAGAAAAAAAAATTATATTATTTTGAAAAATATATATATAATTCTTCTGAAAGTGATTAAAATAACTTCTCATCGCAACAAATTATTTAAATAGCTATTCCTCAGGATATTTATCATCACATCAACTAAAAAATAAATTTTTTGAAATGACCTGAAAAAGAGAAAACCAATTAAAACTAAAAAAATGAAGTTACTCGAGGTGATTTGTAATAACAACGAAAGTAAACATTTCCATTGTAATAGAATGTTCAGACCTCAAAATATAGAGGGAATTTTGCCGAGTTTTTATTCATGAAAAACGACGCAGAGTTGCCAAATAAATAAATAAATTATTGTAGAGCAAATTTGAAATAATTTTAAATAATCATGTATTTTATATAATTTTAATTGTAATTCATTACAATTAATTACATAAATAACTAACAATGAATATTATTTTGAATCTGTTGATAAACATTTGCTAACCATATCAGAATTTTTATAACATATTAATGCTTAATGTCTTATTTCTTTTATAACTATCCCTTATCTCAATTTCCGTTATTCTCTGCCAGCATGAATTCATGCAAAAAATAAAATGAATTAAGTAAACAATAAGCTATTTATTCAGCATATGTTTGCGCCATGGATTGTTTAAACACGTCTTCTCACACTTAATATAGTTTTAATGCAGAATTTAAAAGAATACTTGCGATTTTGGATTGTTTTTTTCTCAAGGGTAGAGCACCTCATTTATTATTTAAAATAAGAGAAACTAGAAGTTTGAAAAAAAAAATCAAGATGCAATCGGTAGAATTAAAGCGAAAAAGATTAAGCGTTTTATTACTCTACGGATTGCTGTTTTTATAAAATTTGATATCTTCATTACCGTGATATTTATCTTTCATAACACGTTTCGTATTTCAGAGATGATTTTTTATGTGATAAATATTTTGACTTTGAAAATAATGCAAGATAAAAACAATTAATTGCCGCATATAAATGAATGTATCATTTTCATTATCTGGAATAAAAATGAGAATTTTGAGGCTCTTTTTCACAGGATTAACAGCTATTCCTCTTTACACCAATACGTCTACAATAAGCGACTGTTAAATCTTTTATAAGCTATGGGTAACGTTTTAAAATAGAACTTAAAGTTGGTATTTTAGATTAACTTATCATTAACATATCTATATCTTTTAACATGGCCGTAAAACCGTACATAGTGGATTCATTATTAAATTGTACATTGCATGTGTGCCGCTATTAACCCTCCAATTATTATCTTTCGCGCGATTTCTGTAAAAGAATAATTAATTATTATAATACTAAATGGATCACACCATTTTAACTTTAACAATAAAACATTTTTTAACAACATAAAATACTTAATTATACAATTACAACAATTATTCTTCTTATTAATTATTCGGGCGGAAAGAAACCATGTAAGACCAGTATTAAAATGCCAAAAATTTGTTTAGACCTGTATTTTTTAAGGGGCACATATCTTCAAGGATGTCTTAACTTGGCCACCAGCATGTACATCGCCGATCATAATACTTGAATCAACTCGCAGTGTAATTCGTTTACGCGTAATTCGCCGATCACAATGTACTGCTGGCTCGCACACTCGTACTTATTTCATTATCTTAGGTTATTCTCTCCACATATCTAGTCGTCGTGATATATTTTCTAAGTCATCGTTCTTATCGTAATGTTCTCGAACTGTTATTTTTCAAGTGTCACCGTCGTTCATATTGTAATGTCGAAGCGTCATTGTCGTTTTTGTCACAGGTTGTGGCTCTTTTGCCTCGGGACTGTTACTCCCCCTTTTCTCTGATTTACAGCATTCAGGGTGACCCAACAAACACCTTCTCCATTTTCTTACCTTTCCATCCAATGTTGTTACTTCACATTTTCGTATTTCATTTTCGTTCCCTATTTTTTGGGTTTTCTGAGCTTTGGGTTCACGTGTCGTAAACCTTGGCGTCATTCAGACTGGAAGTATTACCCGATGTTTCAGATCAATAAATAATTGGCATAAAACTGTCTCACTAAAACAAGTGTGAGATCTATTTCTGGTATCACATAAGCTGTTTATCATTTTAGAAGAAAGTTAGTATAGTGACTAAAATCTGATATCAGCAGAACACAACTTTTGCAACACATATTTTTTTTTCTCGATTTCGTTAATTATTTATTCAAATATGATTGATTTAACTTTTTTTGTTCAAACGTATTATACAATGCACTTACTATTATATATATTTTATATTATTATTATAATAATATTATTCTTATATTATAGAATATAAACTTATTTTAAACTACATAGATTTCCAACTTTATAATAATTGCTAGCATTTAAGCTTATCAAAAATAGGGAAAATAACGCTCATTATGAAGAAGTAGAAACAGTATATTTATTTATTTTTTAATTTGCTCAGTAATGTATAGTATTTAACATCATCTTAGTCATCCTAGTCAAAGACCGTCTCAGTTAGGTTCTATTCCGTAAAAATTCTAGCCTTCTACGTTCTTGGGGGTACTTCTGGACTCTCTGGTAAGACTTTTTGATCCCCATTATGTCCGTCTTCAGAAGAAAAATCGGAAATCATACGCCTTTAAGCTCTATTTAGTGGACGTCTGCAAAAATGCGTTTTATTTTAAGACACTGGAGGGGCCACTGGAAGGTTTAGAAAGACTATCAAAGTTCATTGTTTTCTTCGCTTTTAAGGGGGTAATCGAAAATCTGGTTGCATTAGATTCGGCCCCGTGATCGATACTATAAGTATGCGAAAATTCAGTCTTTTAGGTTTCCAGAAGGGGATTCTGAAGGGCATGAAAATATTTTAAAAATATTTAAACTATTATCCCTGTCTCATTGAGTGGAGGATAAAATATCTGAATTCGCTATATTCTGCATTGTAGTTGATATTATAAGTATGCCAAGATTCAATGTTCTAAATTAGCGGCGGGGGGTTTCTAGAGAGTCTGTAAAGACAAAATATCTTAGACAATTATCATATAGACATTTTGTTTTTGCGGCTTGAAGCATTTTTATCAAATGTAAGTGATCCACATTTCTAAAAGAAAACATCTATAAAATAAATCTTTGCATAGTGGAAAATAAGAACTGGAAAATATGTAGAACTGGAAAATATATAGAACTGGAATATAAGTCTTAGTGTAGTGGAGTATGGCGAAAGTTAGATACGAAACAATGGTTTATTTAATACGATTAAACTCATTTATTTTTTATATGGCCATTTCTATTTTGATTCGCATTAAAAGGAATTGCATTATTTTGATGTCCACAAAAATCTGAACCACAACCCTAAAGACTATAAAGTAACAATTTATCATATATTAAGAAAATCTGCCAGAGCATCTCGTAGGGTATATGCATTTGGCGGGCAGTGCCAAGTTCGAAGAGCATTTAATCCCAAGTATTAAATTGAATTCTGCAACATCTATTGACATTAATTCAGCGAAGACCATGGTATTTCAAGATTTTTGTTTTTACATTTTAATTTAGTCTAGGATCTTAATGAGGCATTTAAGTACAAATTTACCTATGGCAATTTTGGGGATTGTCACAGGTCTAACTTTAAGTTATAAAGTAATACAGAAGGAATATCCCCCCAAATCTTGGGAGGATTGTACATTATGATATAATTGATAATTAGTAATTTGGAGTGTAAGGCGAAATATCTAAAACATTCCAACTCGAGTTTTCGTCGGATCTACGCGTTTCGAGACCTCTATAATACGAAAAAATTATTTTTAGTGGGACGGCTATGTGTGTCTGTGCAGATTTTGTGTCCCCTCTAACTAAAAAACTAATGGACCGAATTTAATAGAATTTGGAAGGTAAGTCGCTTGTAGGCGAATCTGGTGCTGATTAGTTTTGGGTACGACTCGGGATAAAAAAAACGCTTTTTTTGCGAAATGACCCGCAAAATCCTGTATCCACTCTATCTGAAAAACTAATGGACCGAATTTCACAAAATTCAGTAAATAAGTCTCTTGTGGGTACCCTGGTACTGATTAGATTTTGGTACGATTCGGAAAAAGTAACCTGCCGTTTTTTGAAAAATGGCCCGCAAAGATCGACAAAATCTAAAATAAAAAACTACGTACGCGCAAATATATCCATCAAATGCTTGTTTTATACGTAATTGTTAACGAATAAAAGAATAACATCAACCCCATTACACTAGGACTAGCCGTTCTCGAGATATTTTAGTTTTTTCGTATTTTTTCTACGCCACCTTTGAAAATAAGTCCAGTTACCAAATGAAAATGAAAATTGAATTAAAAGTGAATTAAATTTAATTAAAATAAAGAGAACGTGGATATAAGTCTGCAGGGAAAGTCATGTGCTGCCCCCATCAGCTTTTATTACAATAATGGCCGTCGTATAAGCTAAATATGAAGCCATGATAGTTTTATTTTAAAGTCATTACTAATGATAGTGTTTTAAATATGTTTGACTTAAATATGAAGGCATGGCAGTTTTTATTTTAAAGCCACTTCTAATGATAGAGTTTTTTTTATATAGAGGTTCATTTTATCGTCTTTGAAATCGCTTTTGTTTAGTCAGAGAGTTTCATTGAGTTTTACAGTCATATCTCCATACTAGCGATGCATAGATAGGGGCTGGATGAACGATTTGTACAGTTCAGTATGGTTTGTAATTTTAACAAGGGTGTTTAGTTTAATTAATGCGTAAATATCTGCCCATAAGCTTTTTGTGATGTGATATAAACATCTGCATTCAGAAATTTCATTTTTAGACCTATAATATTTTCATAATACTGTGATAAGGCTTTCACACCTCTGTGTTAAAATTGTATATTAAAGTATTGTTTTATTTCTGTGTGATTGAAAGTGTCAATTTCGAAATATAAATGTCTTTTCTACATGTTTTCAATTACATTGACTTTTAAGGGAAGTGAACTCTAAAATCGCAAAAGTGTTTATGTTCCAGAAAAATAGTAATAGTTTTGTATTTTCGCTTCTCAGTCGCTAGTTGGGAACTTGCAGGTTTTGCGCACGCGCGCGTTTGAAAAAGGATTTTGGAAGCAGATTGGAAGGAGTCGTGGAGAAATGTAGACGTGTGTGTTTGATTCGCGTATGATCGCGAATTTTAAGAAAAGGTGGATTAATTTTGAAAGTGGAAGGATGTGATTAAAATATGTAACATAGTTCGACAAGTTGTGCGTAGAGTCGTTTGGCTCGGTTCAGAGATGAGTCACTCGTGTTTTTAAATGAATCAGCCTGGTAGTAATGGAATAATGAGTCTTGTGAAAAGAGAAAATGGTTCTTTCACTGGTCGGCTTGAATCGCTAATAGGGCAAGAGGGAAAGCTCATTTTACAGCGATTTGTATTTGCCTGACTCCTCCTTGTGTCCTAAGGTACGAATCAACCAATCTCCGTAACCAACCAAGATGTCGAATTCCGCCAGCATGATGTTGTGTAGTCAAGTTTCCCGACCATTATGGATTTTGTTCTGCGCAAGAATCTCGATGAGTTTATGCCGAGAGTCCATCCTGATATCCTTTCCCATGGTACAGAATTGTAAATGTTATATTTAAAAGAGACGAGGTAAAGTTTTATATATATTTAGTCTTCCACCTAACGAATAGAGTGTTAATTGTCAAATCCTCGTGAGTATCGAGTCATTGATGATGTTATATGAAAATGTCGTATATAAATGTCAAGTATAATATGAGGAATATTGTGTTTATTTTATGTATCAGAAAATATGTGTATTCTCTTGGTTCCTCTTCCTCCAGGGGTGTTCTTAATGGTCACCCTACCGAGTGTAACTCTGAGTTATTGCGAGAAATGCTTGTACTCCACTGTTTTCGATCAACTGCCTTGTTATTTCATGTTTAATAAATGTGTTTGATTTCAAAACTTTGTCTTCTCTGTCGAGTATACCAAAACGTTCGCGACAGAATTGGTGCCGTTACTTTTCTCGGTGAGTGGGGAAGAGCTGAGAGAATTAAAATTTTTAAAAATTTTCTTAAGAATTGAAATTTGGAAGGTTAAAAATTACCGTTGTGCTAAAATGAGTGTTTTCTTAAGTAAACAGAGTTCCATGTTCTGTTTTCGGTATTCTCAAAAACGAGTGTTCTTGGAATTTGATATGTGCCATTTGATAAAAAAAAATTGATTTGTTTGCATATTTATGTCATTTGATTTGATAAAAACTGGTTTTATTGTAAATACTGTTTAAGAACATTGCAATTGCATATTGTGTTAAACTATACGAGTATATTTGATGGTTATGCAAAATGGCTCCAATTACTAGAAACAAAAAAGTAAATGTCGGTAAGATGAGTAAAAATTCAAGTAAAAAATTAAATTCCTCCTTGAATTTGTCGCTTGATATTGCTACTGAGTCGGATACTGTTAATTCTAGAAGTAAAGTTAAAAATGTTAGCCACAAAGCTAAATCTAATGAGGAAAATATATCAGATAAATCGCCGGTATGTCTGAATTCTTCTTCTGGCACTTTGCCAAATCAAAACAGTGCTTCATCGGTAAATGATAACATGTTAAAATCATTCCATATTTTCACACCTAAGTTCGCACATCATATTCCAAAATTCTCGGGAAATTCAGAGCTTTCGTTGTCACAGTTTTTGGAAAAGTTAAATTTAGTAGCCAGTCATGCAAACTGGAGTGAGTGTGACAAATTA
Source organism: Amaurobius ferox (assembly GCA_951213105.1). NCBI lineage: Eukaryota > Metazoa > Arthropoda > Arachnida > Araneae > Amaurobiidae > Amaurobius > Amaurobius ferox. Next base: position 157,681,395 of record OX578139.1, read on the forward strand.
GTTTGTTTGAGATTGAATTTAGAGGGGGAAGCAAATAGATTGATTGAAGAGAATCCAAAGCACAGAAATTGTAAAAATTTGCAGGAAATTATTCACATTTTGAAAGATCATTTTGAAGTGACCGAAAATGTTACTAAAAACATAATTTCACTCGTGAACTTTACACAGAGACCAAATGAGTCGGTTAAACAGTTTTCGATGAGAATCGAAGCTGCTTCATTTAAGGTTGTTCCGGAAGATGTAGATTCCGAAAGTGAGAATAAAATCAGGCAAACACTTTTAAAAACTTCATTTATTAATGGTTTATATCCGGAACTAAAAAGATTGGTGTTGTCACAAAACCCTAGAGATTTTTATTCGGCTAGAAAACTTGCAATTCTTGAGGAATCTATTTTAAATGAAAATAATGCTATGTACTTGACTAATCCGGTACTTACAAAAAAAGGTGTTCTCACACCAGAAAAATATGTTCTCACACCAGATCGAAGTGAAAGTATGTCAGATTTAAAAAGAAAAGTGTTAGAACAGGAAAGGGACATTGAATTTCTTAGGGGTAAAATAGAAAAATTTAAGTTTAATTCAGATAAAGTTAACGAAAAGCGTTCACCGCGTCCAAAGTGTGACAAATGTGGTAAATTAGGTCACGTTCAAGAACAGTGTTGGAAAAAGGTTTTTCAAAAAAGAGATGTGTACGGTATAAAATGTAGGAAAATTTATACCAGTCCTGGAACTAGGTATCACCAGGGTGAAAGACACAGAGGGCAAATGTCTGCAAATGAGTGGAAGTATAGAAAGCAAGGAACGCAAAATTATAAAAATAAGGAGTCATATAAATCTTTGCAAAATTCCAAAAATCATTCTTCTGGGAATCAGAGTAGATATCCCATGCACAATTATAATAATAGAAAAACTTTTGATAGGCAAACATCACATTTTGAGGAAAATAATATTTGTCATAATATTACAAATTCTTTGTCATCTTCTTCTATTATAAAAGGAAAATTAGTGAGCAGTGAAGTGTCAATATTGATTGATACGGGTAGTTCAATTAATTTAGTGTATGAGGAAGCTTTAAATACTGTACCCATTGCACATATGTTGCTAACATACAAACCAACAATTTTGCGTAGCTTTAGTTCACAAGATACTAAAGTTGAATGTTTAGCCACTATTTCACTAAATTTGGGAAAAGAAAGATTCCCTACCGAATTTTTTGTGTTAAAATCACCAGCTCCTATTTCATATAATGTAATCCTTGGTAACAAGTTTTTACATAAACATAATGCTATTATAGATTATAATCACTTCTGTTTTAAGTTTTCAAACTCTTCCATTCCTTTTGTTGGTTATCAATGTACGAATAATTTACTTTCGATTTCAAATCATGAACCGGCAAATGAGTCGGAAATTGCAGACTCAAACCTAAGTAGTGTCGCAAAGCGTATTGCTGTGCCTGACTCGCAGACGAGTAGTGGAAAAAATGTTCGTGTGGTAGAGGACTGTAAACCGAAAGAGTTCCATACGAATGCATGTGCCAAATGCAAAGCAGATCTAGCACCGGTAGTGAATGAGTCTCAGGTCATTCGGGAAGAGTATGTGAGCAGAAATTTTTCGGAAAATAATGTAGTGCCACATTTGGGTAGTGAAGAGGTACATATTAACGATTTGGAAAATGGAAGCAAATCTTTTAGAGATTTGGTAGTAAATGCACAGAAGGTTACTTTGCATATGGGGGAAAAGCAAAATCATGTTAGAGGTGGTACTGAGGTTAACTTTGTCATTCAACACAAAAACAATCCATGTAATCAGCAATTGGTCCACGTTAATAGATTAACTCCTTTACCTCCTAGACGTAGTGAATTGATTTCTAGCACATATAATGATAACATTGATAATTCTTCAACTCAAGAAACAAGACAATTTAAAAGTAGATATTTTCTAAACCATCAAAATAGGGTTAAAACTCAAAATGTTCCTAATTCACACAAGTATGACTTGCGCCCAAGAGGCCAATTTATTCATTAAAGTTACTTGTCAATTAAGGCAATATGTCAAGAGAGCAATTGGCTCAAAAGTAAAGTAAAATGTTTAGATTATGAAATTCTCACATTTTCAAAAAAAAAGACTGATATTGTTGTGAGATGGACAATTATGTTTCATAATATTATATTTTCAATTGTTTCACAAAATGTTTTGCAAAACTGTATGCTATGTTAAAATGGATCCAATATTTCTGAACTTCTGTGTAATTTGCTTTATGTGTCAGTCAGCTGAATGTTCTGTACTGCAAGTTCTGTGCCAGTGCAGCTTTCTGAATGTGAGTGCCATGTTAATCAGGTTGAAGTAGTGTTTTAAAATTCTAAATACTTAAATAATAATTTTTTTTTGCTTTACTTTAATGATAAGCAGTAATGTTTTAAAGTAATTTTAAGATAATTAAGTACTTGATGGATTAGAGTTTTGGTAAGGATTTTTAAGGATAACTGATAATTTTTATCTCTGTTTTATTTTATGAATGTGTGAATGATTTTTTTTTAATTTAAAGGTCTAGTAAATTTTAGAAATTTTTTTTTGTCATTTGGTGTTTGTTGACTTATTGGTTGGGGGTACCGCCACCTCTAGGTTTGCAACTTTCTAATGGACTTGTTTCTTGCCTGGGTGCCTGATCAACATTCTTGGTTTGAAAATTTGTCTCATTTTCTAAATTAGTAATTTTTTTAAATGTCCTTTAAAGTAATTTGTTGGCAAGGTTGGATAATAGTTAATAAATTGATTTCTGTGAAAAGTAAATTTATAGAATTTAATTGTAAAATTTTTGAAGAAAGAAAACTTTTTGTTTAGTTAAACTTTTTGTGAGTTGAGTAAATTAAATTTTCATGTCTCTGTGGTACTCACCAGAAAATGTATTAGTGTTTAAATTTTAAAAGGGGCAATTTCATCATTTGTGTCTTGTTAATTTGGTGTTGTCTTGTAAAGGTCTATGCTTGTATTGAGACTTATTTTTTTTTGACTCACGAGTCAAACTTTAGGCCACTCTTGGATTTTGGTTATTATGCTGGTCATGATCTTGTTTGTTTTTGTTTTTTTCTTTGATGTACATGTACATCGCTCAAAATTTACACTAAATTCCTCTCAATGGAACATATGTCATTGGGAACTTAATGCAGGTATTTTCCTAGTATTGTGCGGAAAAATTCCCCGCTTTGCAGGAAATTTTTCTCCCGGGCCCCGAAGGAGTGTGATAAGGCTTTCACACCTCTGTGTTAAAATTGTATATTAAAGTATTGTTTTATTTCTGTGTGATTGAAAGTGTCAATTTCGAAATATAAATGTCTTTTCTACATGTTTTCAATTACATTGACTTTTAAGGGAAGTGAACTCTAAAATCGCAAAAGTGTTTATGTTCCAGAAAAATAGTAATAGTTTTGTATTTTCGCTTCTCAGTCGCTAGTTGGGAACTTGCAGGTTTTGCGCACGCGCGCGTTTGAAAAAGGATTTTGGAAGCAGATTGGAAGGAGTCGTGGAGAAATGTAGACGTGTGTGTTTGATTCGCGTATGATCGCGAATTTTAAGAAAAGGTGGATTAATTTTGAAAGTGGAAGGATGTGATTAAAATATGTAACATAGTTCGACAAGTTGTGCGTAGAGTCGTTTGGCTCGGTTCAGAGATGAGTCACTCGTGTTTTTAAATGAATCAGCCTGGTAGTAATGGAATAATGAGTCTTGTGAAAAGAGAAAATGGTTCTTTCACTGGTCGGCTTGAATCGCTAATAGGGCAAGAGGGAAAGCTCATTTTACAGCGATTTGTATTTGCCTGACTCCTCCTTGTGTCCTAAGGTACGAATCAACCAATCTCCGTAACCAACCAAGATGTCGAATTCCGCCAGCATGATGTTGTGTAGTCAAGTTTCCCGACCATTATGGATTTTGTTCTGCGCAAGAATCTCGATGAGTTTATGCCGAGAGTCCATCCTGATATCCTTTCCCATGGTACAGAATTGTAAATGTTATATTTAAAAGAGACGAGGTAAAGTTTTATATATATTTAGTCTTCCACCTAACGAATAGAGTGTTAATTGTCAAATCCTCGTGAGTATCGAGTCATTGATGATGTTATATGAAAATGTCGTATATAAATGTCAAGTATAATATGAGGAATATTGTGTTTATTTTATGTATCAGAAAATATGTGTATTCTCTTGGTTCCTCTTCCTCCAGGGGTGTTCTTAATGGTCACCCTACCGAGTGTAACTCTGAGTTATTGCGAGAAATGCTTGTACTCCACTGTTTTCAATCAACTGCCTTGTTATTTCATGTTTAATAAATGTGTTTGATTTCAAAACTTTGTCTTCTCTGTCGAGTATACCAAAACGTTCGCGACAATACATATAATCTGAAATTTAGGAAATTTTTCTTTTCAATGGCCAGGAACTAGACTCCGCGTCTTTTTGCTCTATGTGCGGCCGAAATCGTGAACCATTTAGCCGTTCTAGGATGTTGCCCCTGGCGTACCAGAGGGGGGCGGAATACACTGGGCCCACAACACACAACATCCATGTCTTACGTGGGACTCGAACACACAACGTGGCGGCAGATCAATCGCTGGAAACGCTCGCCTTGACCGATCGGCCACCACGTCGACATTTAGGGAAAATAGATAGCCAACATAGTATTAGGGTTATTTAGGGAAAATATATAACCAACAACAATAATTTTAATTATTTTAAAGATATTTTTACCGCATTCAAAGATTTATCATAAAAACGTACAAAAATAATATATACTTTTCTTTCAACAAAATTGTGAATCTTATGACTTTTTTCAAATTATTTTATCTTTAATTACAATCTACTTCAGAACTGATGATGCATTTGTCCTTTAGACATAATAAATATATCCATTCAGATAAAATATTTTGCAGTGATACTACGTTTAACTCTGTTAGAAAGTAATACATTTATATAACTTCAACCTTTGTAATTATCCTCCATATATCAGTGGTAAAGAGTAATGAACAATGTCTTCCGACAGAATTTCTAGATAAATAATTCTAAGTAGACGTAAAATCTATATGTGTGGCATAATTCCAGGTAAGAACTCCAAGCGGAAAGAAAACAAATAAAATCATGGAGTTACAATTTTCTTCTGTGGCAACGGCATTATTTTTATCAGTCTTTCTGTAAAGTTATTGCAGCGATCAGACTGAAAAATGCTTTAGTACGACTAACTTTTCAAAACAGATTATTGAGAAAAATAAGCTTATACTATGCTTGAAGTAGCATAAATTGTAGGGATAATTCGAGTACAGGCAGGCATTAAGAGTTGCATATGGATATGTATAATTTTTGCATTACTAATAAATCGTAATTTAGAGAAAGTATTAAAACAAGGTTGAATTTGGAAATCAAGTTTCGTGTGCTGTTTTTCCCCTAATTAATAGAACAGAAATGTCGTCTCCAAAGATGCATATTAAAGATTCAATTATATAAGATCGCTCCAAAGATGCAATTATAAAATTGTTGCTATCTATGTAAATAGAATTGTAGGTTGTGCTTCTGTCTAGCTTTTTACTGCCTTAGGACGGGAAATCTCACTCCCTTTCTTTTTGTGAGAATTGTTGTAAAACAGTCATAAGAAAGATTCTAAACATTTAAAATTCCCTGAAAATTGTGAATAAAGTTTCTTTATATATTGCATACGAAGAACGGGAATATAGCTAGTAAGAAATAAACACTTACTGAAAAAATGTATTTTATTCGTGGCAAAAATGTTATCATACTGTTGTTTATGAAAAAAATATTTCCTTTAAGCATCTATTTCTTAGGAAATGCTATAGATAAATTTCAGATAACTTATTTGAATTCTTTTGTTTTTATTTGAATTTATTTGAAATTATTTGTATTAATTTGAATTTATTTAAATGGCTTATTTGAATTCAGAATAACATGTCGAAGTAGAATGGGGATGGGTTCACAAAGGAATTTTAATTTCGGTTCTTTTTCCATTTCTGGTTCAAAAATTTCCATTTTACCTGAAACACCTCTTTCTCAAAATTGGCTACAGACAGAGAGCATCAAATTTTGAAGGTGGTATTGATTTTCATTGAAACATCTATTTATCAAAATTGGCTATAGAGCAGAATATAGAGCATAATATAGAATATAAATAATGATTCATATGGATACAGAATCAAATTTCAGATGGTGTGAAGGGACTTACTAAGGTTTTCCATTTTCGATTCGGGTGATATCACTTATGATTAATAAATTTAAATTTCCCTTGATACATCTGGTTCTAGAGATTTGTATTTAGATATAGCTTAGGTAATGATTGATATGAATTTAGCATAAAAATTTGGAGGAGAATTGGGGGCTTCATTTTTATTCCCAGTTTTGGAAATGTCAATTCCGATTTATCTACAAAACCTCGTATAATTATACTCAATAAATATGCAAAAAAAAAAAAAGCTTAATTGTTGAGTCAAAAATGATACGTGCACATCATTTGCTTCCATTGGAACACTCTTTTATAAATTTCTTGTACGAGTATGATTTTGAAAGTCCATTTCCAATATAAATTGCGATTTAAATAGTTCTGAAATACGTTTTATTTTTTTTTTGTGTTATCCTAATTTCACCTTCAATTCTAAGGTTGTAAAGCAGGGAAGTACAATGTTCCTCAAAAATAAGATAAATTCAATCCTTTTTCTTCATGAAGATACATGAAAGGTCCATTTGTAAGAGAGCTGAAAGAGACAAACAAGCTTTAAGCAGACAAATACCTAAAGTGGCAAAGCCTGCCGAATTGGTTATCCTTTCACCTAAAGGTTTTTTTTTCTTATTTTTGCTCATTTTGGATGTTTTCACAGTTGAGTAGATAGCACACACTGTCTCCGCTGTTTTATTTGACACCTATATTACTTGCCCTGTATACATAGTATAAGAAAAGTATGGTGACGGGGTTGAAATATCAAGTTTTTGAATGAAGATAATGTTTTAGGCATCCACGAATAAAAATCAAACGTTTTATTGTTGATGTCTGTGTATGCATGCATGTGTGTTTGCTAGTGCGTGCGTATGTTAGTGTGTTTGTCTGTGAATATGTGGATGTGATATCTCACAAACGACTGGAGAGTTTTAAACATAATTTAATACGATTATTGCAATCAGTGGATACTGGAAACCTATTGACTTTAAACGCGATTGAATGTTTGAAAAAACCGCCCAATTTTCGAATCATATTTTTTAAAGTCATTAAAAAATCTAAATTATCATTTTAGATAATTTCATTAGAAAGATAATTACACGAATTTTAGAATACTAGCATGATTAATTCTTGAGATATTGCGCAAGTTTTTCACAAAAATTAGGTAACATGAAAAAATGCGAGAAATATCCTCCAATATGTTCACTTTTCATATACAAAATTGTACGACAAACCGGTTAACATCGTGGATCTAGTTCATCCCACTCACGAGAGGAAATATTTTTTGTAATAATTTTATATTATGATGCAACACAATTCGATAATATACATCTACTTTACAGGCTGATAGTCCTTTCAATTTTGATCAAGATTTTCAGTAGATTTTCAGAAGTCATTCTGTATGTTCAACGAAATTGCCCGGTAATATTTCTGCAAGATAAATTTTTAAATAATTGCTTTGAAGCGTTTTGTGCTCGTTGATTATTATCGGCGGCACTCTGCCGACAAGTGGCAAAGACAAGAAAACCATGATCCCAAGCTGTTGATGGATGGTTAAATGTGTATTTTCGTACAAAAATATTCCAAATAGTTCTAGTTTTTTTTACATAATTTGACTCTACAAAATTTCGATAACGTTAGGAACATTCATATTTGAGTCATAATGTCCACACACAACACGCGGCCATATTTCTAAAAGAAATAGATTCAGGATGTTTTAAAATTCAACCATGATGGCTTCCTTTTATATGATTTGACTCTACAAAATTTTGATAACGTTAGGATCATTCATATTTGAGTCATAGTGTCCACACAACACGCGGCCATATTTCTAAAAGAAATAGATTCAGGATGTTTTAAAATTCAGCCAGTATGGTTTTCTTTTTCATAATTTGACACTGTGACTCAAATATGAATGATCCTAACGTTATAGAAATTTTGTAGAGTCGAATTATATAAAAGCAAACCAAACTGGCTGAATTTTAAAACATCCTGAATCTATATCTTTTATAAATATGGCCGCATGTTGTGTGGACACTATGACTCAAATATGAATGATCCTAAAGTTATCGAAATTTTGTAGAGTTTTGTAGTTTTTGCTATTATAACATCAGACGTGATGCCAAATTATTTATATTCAGGATGTTTTAAAATTCATTCAGGATGGTTTTCTTTTACATAATTTGACGCTACAAAATTTTGATAACGTTAGGATCCTTCAAATCTGAGTGTCCAAACATAAGACGCGGTCATATTTCTAAAAGAAATAGATCCAGGATGTTTTAAAATTCTGCCAGGATGGTTTTATTTTATATAATTTGCTTTACAAAAGTTCTATAACGTTAGGTTCATTCATATTTGAGTCATAGTGTCCACACAGCACGCGGCCATATTTCTAAAAGAAATAGATCCAGGATGTTTTAAAATTCTGTCAGGATGGTTTTATTTTATATAATTTGCTTTACAAAATTTCTGTAACGTTAGGATCATTCATATTTGAGTCATAGTGTCCACATAACACGCGGCCATATTTCTAAAAGAAATAGATCCAGGATGTTCTAAATTCTGTCAGAATGGTTTTATTTTATATAATTTGCTTTACAAAATTTTTATAACGTTAGGATCATTCATATTTGAGTCATAGTGTCCACACAACACGCGGCCATATTTCTAAAATAAATAGATCCAGGATGTTTTAAAATTCTGTCAGGATGGTTTTATTTTATATAATTTGCTTTACAAAATTTCTATAACGTTAGGATCATTCATATTTGAGTCATAGTGCCCACACAACACGCGACAATATTTCTAAAAGAAATAGATTCAGGATGTTTTAAAATTCAGCCAGAATGGTTTCCAAGCAATCGTTCGACCACCGCGTTGTGGGTTCGAGTCCCAGGTAAGGCATGGATGTTGTGCATGGATGTTTTGTTGGGCGCAGTGTGTTACGCCCCCTCTGGTGCGCCTGGGGCAACGTCGTAAGACGGCTAAATGCTTCACGTTCTGGCCGATGTATAGGCGAATGATGAGAGTCAAGTGCCTGGCCATTTGATAAAAAAAATACATCAACTACATACAAAATTAAATACGTCAATTTATATATTTTTAATTTTTCAAAAAACAACGAAGTAAAATAAGTAGTCATAAAAATGCATATTACAATAAAAAATAGATTTTAATAACCAACATGAATGTAGGCAAAATATGAAAAGCAAGTACTATTGAATTTTTAGAAAATCATGTAAAGGCTCGACTCGCAAAGAGTCAAGAGCGAATCGACAAGCATAACTAAGGGTCAGAACGGGGGCAAAATTACAAATAGAATTGCGGAAAATATAAATAAAAAATCTGATGTGGGCAGCACATGACTTTCCTTATATAATGCAATGAATTTACTACTTTTACAGTTAAAAAAATGTTATTCTTATAGTAGATACTTCTTTCCAACATATTGAATTTTCTTCAATTAGTCGTCATTTTCATTGATTTAGCGTCACTTTTAACTATTTGGCGAGATTTTTGTAAATTTGGCAACAATTAAAAATTTCGCCAAGTTGGCGACATTCCGCGAAATTCGTCGCCAAAATCTCGCCAAGCGTTATGGACGGAGAAATAAGTTATTCTTACAGCAGATAAATGACTTCAAATAGAAAAGCATTACTCAAAGTATATTTTTTCATGAATGGAACGAGTTAGATCCACGAGAATGATGTCACCCAATTTATTGCATGGTATTACATATGAAAAGTGAACATGTTTCTCAATAGGAAATACATTTTTTTTTTATTTTATATAACTTTTTGATAATTTTTTAAAAAAATGTGCAATATCTCGAGAACGGTTCATGTTAGCGTTCTAAAATTTATGTCAATCGTTTTCTAATGAAAAATTACATAACAAATGTCTATTTGCGTAACTTTATTAGCAGTTTTGATTTTTTGACGATTTTTTCAAAATTTCACTCGAAAATTTAGGAGGGTTCTGAACATTTGATTGCATATAAAAGCAGTAAACTTCCCGTATTTACGGATTGTGATTTTTGTTCCAAATTTCGTTCGAATCGGTCTATTCGTTCGTCAGTTATCGTCTCCAAAGACTCACTGACACGCACACACACACACACACACACACAGACATCACTTCAAAAATGTTTGATTCGTGATCAGGGATGCTTAAAACGTGCTCTCGAAAACTCGCATTCGAATTTTCGACCCCGTCACAATACTTTCTTTATACATTATGTATATAATGAAAGTAAAAAGGGATTCATAGAGTAAAATATTACGGGGATTTTTGCAGTTAATTAAAAGAAAAGTTTTGTCAAACGTAGGCTGAAAATTATCTTTAATAACATACTGGGAATGAGCAGTGTATAGTTCACCATTTTTAACATCGCGGGCATGTTGAGCTAAACGAATACCGACAGTACGTTTAGTAATGCCAATGTAGAACTAACTTTAAGAACTAAAAGTTATTATCAGATATTTTAATATATGATTTTTAACCACTTATTTGGTTGGCTTTGATTTTAAAGTTAATAAACACAAATTTGTGAGCATTTATAACGTAAAAGTATCTTTTCCGTGTATCATTGGAAAGTGAAAATAATATTATTTCTTTTTAAATAAAACCAGCGCGAAAGAAATAAAAGTATTATCTCAAATGAGAAATGGGGCTGAAAATAAGAATGTAAAATTCAAAAACCGCATCTGGAAGAATAATAAACAAGATAATTTTTTGGCTTCCGTTCTGCTTATTACTGCGTCCTTTCTACGTGAGAACACCATTTCTTTCATTGCGTATAATAAATGACGCATTTATTCTAAATAAAAGTACAAATAGCTTTTTTTAAGTTATAATAAAAATATACTTGTCGTACGTGTGTGCATGCCTAGAAATTTAAGAAGAATTTAAATAAAAATAAATAAATATATAAAATAATATCTAAAATCTGATACATATAGATAGTTATGCATAGTGATGCAGTTTAATGAATAAAATTGTAAAACACGTTAGAGATACAGACTTCAAAAACTGGATTTAAATAAATCGAATTAAATAATGGATGGATGAGATAAATGTAAGGATAAATAAATGATAGGAAGAAAGAAAATACGATCAAATATATGGGTAAATGAATGAATGAATAAACACAAAGGCAGCATATACACAAAGGCAAGAACATATTTGTTCTTCTGTGAATTAATTGAAATTTCTAAAATACCAAATATACACATATACCATTTTTGCCATCATATACTATATTAGCAGTATATCCGATTTTCGAACAGAATATATAATGTAATGAAACTTAAAATTCTGAATTTGTGTGAACTTGTAATAGTTTGAGTTTTTTCTTTTGATTGGAATTTTCTAACAACTCTCATACGAAGGAAATATATGATTCTCTCGTGCTTAGACAAACGGTCAGCACAACTTACAATTTTATATATGTACAATCAAACAATATCATCTTCGTAGACTACGTTTCTGGACTTTCTATCAAGGCAAAAATATATAGAGAACTTTCAATCATGGCCTTTGCGATTTAAAATATTATTATGTATTTAGTTAATTTAGAAAATTGCACTAATTTTTCATATGAAGGCACAGTCAACAATCGGTCAAGTTTTTGGATTTTGAATTGCTTTTATTGTAGACAGGCTCAAAAAGGATTTGGTCACGTTAAAATAAATAAAACTGCTGCTTGTCAGAATGTAACTTTCTAATACTTCCGTCAAGAAATCAGCAGCAGCATCTTCAAGAAAGTATTATAATGTTAGATAGGTATCATTAGTTAGGAGACTAGAATAAAGATTGGGTACAGTTTGTTTGGAGGCTTATATAATGATCGGTTTATGCGGAAAGAGTCAGATGGACATGACGATAGGCAGACAGGACAGACTGATGTATAAATTTTAAGTAAAATCTTACCATGACTATCCAACAAAATTTCATGAAATTCCATGCAGCCGTTCTCTCGTGATGGTGATACAAACAAACGAACCACAGGCATATTTTCAATTTTAATTATTTTAGCACTGTCATCGTATATTATGCATCAGGTGACAAACAGATATGTAGCTTATAAAAAGGTATGTAGCTTTTATAAAGGTATGTAGCTTCAGGAGTATGATGTAATTCACACCTCAAGATAGGTCATTTCATCTCTTTCCAACTAAGGTGAAAAGTACTTACGACTTTGGTCATTTATTCTGTATATCTGTTCGTTTGCGTGATAACTTCCGTAAAAATGACTTTATCGAAATGGCATTTTTGTATGCTGTTGAGGCTGTTCGTGAGATGTTTGGGAGTTAAAGTGAATAATATTACAAAATATTAGTTTCGGATTTAACCCGGGTTGAAGAAATGAAATACATTGAACCCTATGGGACTTGATGTTTCAAACATTCTTTAAAAGGAGATAAATATCACAACCTGCTTTAAAAATTTTAGGATATATTCAAATTACCGCACAAAATGTTAAAAAAATCGTCAGTAAAATATGTGAAGTAGTTTTTAAAATAAAAATTGAAATAATAATTATACCCATATTATATGAACCTATATATGAAGAGATCACGTAACTCGTTGCAAAATAACATATGGATTTCATTTTTTTTATTGTGTAATGTGTATACCGTAGATGTTTAAAGATCGTTTATATTTATAATGTTGCATCCAGCATAAAACAGCTTTATTATTACGTACTATCTGTGCATCTAAATTTTGTGCTACCTTAATAACAGTATTTTTAATTTTAAATAATTACTAAAATGTTTTTATTTCTGCAACTAAACCTAATTTTAAAGCTAAACTGTAGTATACAGAATGCAAACAAATCAAGCGATTGCAAGGTGCAAGAGTTGTTGATTTTTTTTTTCAAAACATTATTTAGCTATACAGTCTAGAATATAAGTGATATGAATGAAATATTCATTGATTTCACATAGAGAGGAAGGCGATTATGAAGTATAAAATTTTTCATTAAAAAAAACCAGAAACCTATTCTATTATTCAATATGAATATTATAGCAAAAAATGCTATTTTTACCTCCGAAACCTACTTTCTGTTTTTAAAACACTAAGATACTTGGAAATGTGTTGCAGTTCTACAATATATTTTAAAAAATATATTTTTTTTTTATTTTCATCTACTTAACAATATTTTAAAGAATGTAAGATACAATGTAAAGAATGTAAGATTTGAATAAACTATTTTCAGTCTATTTTTATTTTTGATGTCGAGTAAAGTAATAATTTATCACATGTTAAAAAAATGAATTTAAACTCACAGCAAAACCAATGGCAGTTGCAAATGTTTCTCTCTTTATTAATGTCCAACTGTCTATTTCTTATCGTTTCATCCATTTATATGCCACTTTTGTGAAACACAATTTAAAAATAAAGAGGTCTTATTTTTTTTATCAAGGATTTTTACACCTTTCTTAAAAAGTCAGAAAATGTTCCGATATACCCTCTCTTATATGATATGCGTTGGAATAAAAAAATGTATATCTTGACATTTTGCCTGACAACATCAATTATTAAGAAAAAGAACAGAAACTTGAAATATCATGCAAAGAAACTATGTACTCAGTACAATAGAAACTGAGGAGAACATTTGTTTATTTTTCAACCGAACTTTTTTCTCCCAATTTTGAATCTTTATTATAGTGTCATTTATCATTTAAATTACATATGTTACTTTTTTACGAGGTTGCTTCTTCGTGTTTGCATTCTTTTAACTGCCAAAAAATCATAATAATATATATGTTTGGATATTATATGTATTTTTTCAAAATAAGTAAACATTTGTATATATTTCAAATTAAATATATCTATTATATTTATGGTTGTTAAGAACATACAGTTTTTGCTGTCAAACCTCCTTTAGGGAATGTATTAAGATCGACTAATTTATGGTTTCGGCTTAAATTAAAATATGGCTGTAGGGGGTATTAAAATTACTACAATAGGCCGATGCTGTTGTTTGCAGTCAGTAAGACTAGTCATTCCATGGACGAATACACTGCTAGGAACATATCATGTCTGTCATCCAACCGATTGAGCCTTGATGAGAGCTAAAGTTCCAGATTAGGTTGATTCCAGAAATAGGTTGTAGCATATGGAATTAAAGCTGAAAGAGTGTTCTTTGCCAAAACAGAATATGTAGCCATTTGAGAAAACTAGAATGTCCAGGTATACGTATGTGATTTGTGTTGAACTAAAAATATATAATCTAGAAGTTCTCTTATTTTTCTAGAAGTTATATTCTCAAACACGATTTTGAATGAAGAAATTATATTTGGACAAGAATATCTACAGTTTCCAGTGGCATGCAGAGACATGAACTAAAATATATTTATCCAGAAATTCAATCCAACAATATTTTGATTGACGATATCTTGTTTGAACAACACTGTCTGCAACTTCTAGTGACATGTAGTGACACCCCGAAGAACACTTTTAAGAATGTTGACCAAATAATCTTCATCATCTTGCGTCTATATATATGAAATATTCATGTAAGGTCCGCGTTCCTGCGTATTCTAGAATACGTAGGTAAAATCTGTACATTAAATAAGGATGTAACAATTTATAATTGAGATGCAACTTACATTCCCCTCTAGAAATAGCCCGTATGTCCCCTAGAAAGGATTAGCCCCGGGTTAAAAGTCCCTGTTTTAAGGTTTTGACAGAGTTGAAGTTTTCGTATTTGTTAATATGAGTTTAATTTTGAAGAAGGCAGAGCTTCAGAAAAAATAAAAGGCAATATAAGTTTCAATTTTAATTATTTTAAATCCACATTCTAATTTCCATTATAAAATGTAATGTATGTCTATCTATGCACACTGCAACGGAAAATTCAACCGGCAGACATGCACTAAGCACGACGTATATTTATATAGGTATATTTATTTCTTCATACGATTCATTAATCTCTAAATCAAATATCTCATCAATATAATAGATGACGGACGATATGAGCTTTCTGCAAGACATGTTCACGTCGAAGTTTTGCCAACAGTTTAAAGTATAAGTTTTCCATAACGAAGACTCGCCAGATTTCCATATTGATCAGTCTTTCTAAATGTTGCGCACTATCGATATGACGCTCTCGCGTCAAACACATAAAATATCAATTGAAAATCATATCGATATAATTATCAGTCGCAGTTGGACAAGCAGAATATAATACGTAAATGGCTAATTTCAATCTGATGCTGTGTACTCGAATGCAAATGCCCAATCATAAATGGAAGTACCTGGAGGAAACGTGTCGCAGATAATTTCAAGTTCACATGACGAACGATCGATCAATTTCATTTTATACTTACCTTATTCGTAATATAAAGTTTCATAGTTTACTCTTACTTTGTATCTTTTGGAAGCGCGGATATGGGGATGGATCTTTCAGGCTATGAGGGTGAGTTTAGGTTTTTGGATAACTATCGATTTATTTAAGACGCCACTAAGCGTAAACAGGAACAATATACAGGATGTTTAGTGCTATCTGTGCTCAATGGCTATTTCCTCAACCGCTAGTCATAGAGATATATTTCCAATTGCAAAAGCGTTTTAAATTTTTAAATCTATTATCTTAGAAACAGTTTGAATCAATAAATGCATTTCTGAAAGAAATACGAAATATAAATGTTTATACGTCCCCCAGTCCTACCAACTATATTTAGGAAAATCATTCTCATACAATTTTATGTAAAATAAAAAAAAACATCCTTTTACGACCAAAATTGACCGACTTACAGCTGTTTAAAGTTGGAGCACTTTTTGTACTGAGAAATGGTCAATACGATCCCTGATTGGTTGGTTGTCTGAAACGGGACATTTTTACCGGTGGAAAAGCGATATAAGTCATAAAGTTCAGTGCTTCATAACTCTGTGAATTTTAGTCGTAAAAGGAAGATATTTTTTTTTATTTTGCATGAAATTGTATGAGGATGAGTTTACTAAATATAATTGGTAGGACTTGGGACCGTATAAACATTTATATTTCGTATTTCTTTCAGAAATGTATTTATTGTTTTAAACTGTTTCTAAGATAATAGATATTAAAATGTAAAAGATTTTTGCAATTGGAAGCATATATCTGTGACTAGCGGTTGAGGAAATAGCCATTGGGCACCGATAGTACTGGACACCCTGTATAGTTAGTACTGGACACCCTGTATAGTACTGGACACCCTGTATAGATAGTACTGGACACCATGTATAGTTAGTATCTCTAAAGTTATCTTAAAATTCACAAACAACTGTCTGGTACAATATAATAGCAATTGAATGCCCAACTAATTCACAAAATAGTCGAAACTATTTTTTAAAACACTGACGTACTCATATTTCATGTTGACTCATATCACGGTAGCCATGGACTGAACAATGACTAGCTTATAAACATTCTCTGTGTAAAGTTCTGAAACAAAAACGTAACTCTAGAAATTTTTAACCAAAGTACAAAGTTTCCAAAATTACATCGATCTTCAAATAATAACTGTAGTTTTTTGTAAATACTGCTTTTCCTTAGAGACAATTAATATGCCGTGAATATATTAATTATTCATAAAAATATTATCAAAACAATTTAATTACAACAATCTGAAATGTGAGTGAAATTGTTTCTATAAAGTACGAATTTCAAAAACAAGAAAATGCATATTTAAGGCTTAAAATATACGTAGGTGTTTCCAGGATCTCAGGAAGAGGGTCCCTAGGGAAAATAAATGTATGAATCATTAATTATCTGGTCGATGCCACTGAAGAAAAGTGTGGCAAACATTACCCACTTTCCCTAGAGTTGGTTAAATGAAATGGCCTACCACATAGTTTCCTAAACTGTTTCAAAGAACGCTATTGTTCCATAGAACACGCGTGTTCTATCAGTTATAATTAAGTGTTCCACGATAAAATCCGACTAAAAGTATGAATACAATATTCACTTTTTAAAAAATGTGTTGCGGATGTATAGTTTCAAATGTTTCTCACATAAATCACGAGTCATTTCTTTAAATAATTCCACTATGAGACTTTTGATGCAGTCAGGCACTAAATTACGCAAAATTAGTTTAATGCTTTTTTAACACTTTACAACATAGTTGAAAAATGTTTATGAATTTGTTCATTCTGTCTGTCTGTCTGTCCGTTAACACGATAACTGCCGTAAAAATGACTTTATCAAAATGAAATCTTAGTATGTTTTTAAGACGGTGTGTGGGACCTATGGGAATATAAACGAATACTATCACCCAATTAGTTTTGGATTGAACCCGGAGTGAAAAAATGAAATACATTGAACCCTATGGGACCTAAATTTTCAAACATTTTTTAAGCAAATTTAAAATTCACAAATTGCTTCGAAAATTTTAGAAAATATTCAAATTATCCCATAAAATATATAAAAAAAAATTCAGTAAAATATGTTAGGTAGTTTTTTAAATAAAAATTATATAGGGAGTTATTAGGGTATTAATATTAGGAGGATTATTAATATAGGGAGAAAAATAAATTCAATTAAATTCTGACTCTTGCTATATCCTCCAGAAAGAAAAAAGGGATATATTATATAATAAATATCTTTCCAAGAGTTTAATTATTTTATATATAAGAGGGGTTTCATATTTTAAAATAAATATGGTAGATAACAATTTTTCAAATTATTAAATAAAATAAATTGTTATAGTATTGTGATGAATGAAACGATTGGAAAAATGTTTATGAATGAAATGCTGCTTTTATATAGAGGCGATATATATTTTGATGACGTCATTTGAATAAAGTTCATTTGTTTTCGATGAAGTTTTCATATATAATAAATTATTATAGTATTATAATACTTTTAAAAATATTAACAAGGAATGTATCGCATTTTAGAGATGTTTAAACCAGGCAATTTATATTTCAATGCCGTCATTAGAAGGAAGTTCATTTTCTTCGATGAAATTTTCAAATATAATAAATTAATGTACTATTGTGATAATTTAAAAATATTATCGAGGAATGTATCGCATTTTAGAGATGTTTATATAAAATTGCATTGAAGTTGGAAAGAGTTTCATAATCAATGCTTTATGCATGATTGAACTTTCTTGTTTATCCTTTTATTAATTGGTATTTTTGCTATGCTAAATGTCAATGCTATACTTTTATCAAATTATAAGTATTGATTGGTGCTGCATCCGCCCCCCTGGAATTATAATTAAACTTCCTGGTACTGTTATGCATGATTTAAATAAATTTATGAATCAAGACGACATATCAAAAATAACTCAAAAAATTATCAAAATGTGTGTAATAAAATTTATGAACTATGTGTTATCAAAAATAACACAAAGTTAAAAAAGTAGTAAGTATTATTAAATATGCTGCATTCCCATATATAATATTATGCTACAAAACTGTTAATATCATTTTCCTGGATTTGCCTGTTTCCTTTCATGACAGATACTTTTCGTAATAGTTTTGAATTTTAAACGTTGAAGAATTTGCCAATAATACTTTATTTCACATGATATTAATCAAATAGCAATACCATTTTGATGAGAACGTATGAATTGCAGAGTGAAGTATGAATTTCATTTGCATTTCATTTGAACGCATAAATTGCTCAAAGCGACCGATTTCAATTTAAGCGGTGGTATTTTATTGCCAAAAAAAATTGTGCCGAAGATCTTATACACGATTATTTCATTGTGAAAAAAGTTGGGAAAGCCATTGTGTTATGTAAGGAAAGTCATGTGCTGTTCATATTATATGTTGTTTTATTTAGACTTCTGGTAATTACTTGTGAATTAAATTATACTTATAAATATATTTTAATAATTATTGCTGGATTTTAAAAGTTTCAAACATGTACCATATTTATTTAGTTCTTTAACTATATACACTAAATTATTCTCTAATCTTTACATCATAATGTTTAATGACGATAACGATGATCTTTTTGCAAAACACGTTCGCGTCTCAAGTTCGCCAAATGCCACTCTGCATAATATTCTATCTGCGTAATGTATTTTCAAAAGTTACTCTATCACTGCAAGTCTCATATTTTCTCACCCACATGCAGAATATTCATTGAAAATTGTATTGATATAATTGTCAGCTGCAGTTGGACAATCAGAATAGAATATGTAAATGGTAAATTACAATCTGGTCCAATGTATTCCAATGCAAATGCTCAATCACAAATGGAAGTACCTGGAGGCAACGCGTCAAAGATGATTTGATAATTTCAGATGTATATGATATAGTATTCATCAAGTTTATTTGATACTTATATCATCTAAAACTGTAATGATTTTATTTATAATTTCACAATACGTCGCAGAGATTATTATATCTAAGAAAATTGGATTTCGATCTTTGTTATTGTTCAAAATAGAGATATTTTTATCGAAAAAATTATGTGTAGGATATTTTTTATAATAATATTGATTTGCAAACTTATACTTAAGATAATAACTCCCATTATTTTTAGAAATTAATAATTTAAAAATCCTTGTTTAATAAAGCAATAAATATATCCATGCTTAACGTATATAAGTAGGTTAAGGTAAATTAAAGCTGAATCACCTAAAACTTAATATTTTAGTAATACAAGAACTATTAATTTCTCTATAAAACTTCGCCCAATTACGGATTTAAATATTCTGAAATTTAAATAATTCGTATATTACAGCATAAGACATTTGTTTAAAATTCATATTTGTTTTTGAGGTATCAACCAAAAGTTAATATGTCGGATAAACAATTTAGAGAGGTAAATTTGTTAACTAAATATAAGAACGATAATTAATTTATAAAGATAAAGCTATAAACTAAAATATATCCGCTTTCATTAGCATGGCAGCATGATGCATGAAACCTCACACTCACTCTCACCAAGGAGCAGACTTTTCAAAATTTTACTGGAGTGACTGAATGTTTATATCACCCTGGAGAAATTTGTTTTCTCCAAAACGTGTTGATACCTTTACATAGGCGTCTTATATTGTACTAAATAAAATATATTAAAGTTTGTCTCAAAAACCGGTTGATACCTTTACACATATGTATTATACTGCAACAAAGTATTTTAAATTCCAACATAATTCTCCAGAGATTGTTCTTTTATATAGGATACAAAGAACATCTATATTATATGAAATATATTAACAGTTCATTCCAAAGAGCTAAAATGCTGTGGTAATATCCCAATGTAATACAATTAAAAAAATATATATTGTATAAATCAGGCAAAATAAATATTATTTCTGGAATAATGAGAATTTTACGTAGAAAACATAGTGTCCAGAATATTGCATTGTATGTTATGTAAGAGAGTTCTAAAGTAGTTTGGACTGAAATTGACTTAATTTTGATTGGTGTCAGAATTTTATTTTAAGATTATAAAACTATTGGTAATAAGCTCATATTCTTCTGTCAGACCAAATGAGATATATATACCAATGTTCAGAATTTAAGAACTATATTTCTAGATACGCATATATTGAAATTTTTGCGCTTTAAATCTATAATAAAAAGTCTCTAGACATCTTTCCAATTTATAAGAATCAAAGTTTCTTAATAAAATAAAATGCATTGAAGTTTATACCAAAAAAGAACAAGGTTTTACAATTACAGCATATCTTTCTGAAATTTAAATTGCTTCCGACAATGTAGAAATGAAATCGTACGGCGATATCATAGTCGATGCGCATATATCAATATAAAGTTTAATCAAGCAATATGTCTGAACACTGCAGATTTTTCTTATATTTTTCTGTATATAAGTAGTTGTAGAGACTCAATTTCTTCAGCTTGATTACTTTTGATCAAGGTTTTGAAAAGCAAAGTTAAAATTGTATGCAAGGCATTTTAGAATTCAAATTTCCAAACTTTAGTTTTTGTTTTGTTGATACATTTTGAATCATCTTTTTAAGTTCGGCGATTTTTTAATTTTTCTACATTAACAGATTGATTTTTAATGGATTTTGTGCTCATCGAATATGCTGCATTTTCTTGATAGATGAATCCATTTATTTTATCGGCAGTAACCGCTGATTTAGTTAATTATTCTTAGCTTGCTCTAAGTATAGCTTGTCATTTCTAGGTAATATATTTAGGCAAACAATTTTAAAGAAATCTTCATCAATATGATTCGGACATAATTAGAGCATTTCGCATAAAAATACCAATGGAATTTTGCATCCCAATTCTATTTCCTGTAAAAATATTTTCACTTTTTTTCAACATTAAGTGATCAATGAGCAGGTTCTTGAGTATTGAATAACTTTCATACTTAGACTTAAATGAACTTTCATCTTGAATAACTTTCTTCTTGAATAACTTCCCAGAATAACTTTCTTCTTTTCATTCTTGAATAACATTCATCCATTTTCAATACTGGCATTTTCAACAGCAACAAATATTTTCGAACTATCTATTTACACCACAAAATATTTACTTCGTGTGTATAGCTTAGTCATCTGCTTCATTCTTGTTGCACCATAACGTAATTGGCCTCGCTTCAACATAATTGGCCTCGCTTCAACATAATTGGCCTCGCTTCAACATAATTGGCATCGCTTTTCATGCTTCGGTATTCTTTTATGCTTTATGCTCATACTTCCAATGTGCCAATTTGTTTAAATTAAATGAGAAAATATTTTATATAATACAATTTTGGGGTGGGTGGCAGTTTCTAAAAAGTAAGGGGTTTAACTTTTTAACGATCCTTTAATAAAAAATGTTCAACTGGAAAATTTTGCGCTATACAGAAACTAGTCTAAATAAAAATAACCCGGTACAATATTCGCAAAATTCTTGAATGTATCATATATATTTAAAGGTGTATGTGTGTGTGTGTGTTCGTGTCGTCTGTAGCGGGAAATCTAAAAGTGTGTACCGCCATGTAAATTTGTCACACGGGTACTTCCCGATCTGGAGGGCTATATGTCTAGGAAAAGTTTTTCCTAAAATTTGAATTATAATATTTACTTATTTTACTTTTTTTGTACGATTTTGAGCGATTTTCAGACAAATCGGTTCCTTAGAGCCTGGAAATATTATCACAGAGACATCGTGACACCATCGAAATAATGGAAGAACAATTTTTTCAACGATGTTGGACCCGAAACCGTATAACCATTCCTTCACATCTATTTCTTTTAAATACATCAAAATTTGCAATTTTTAGGTTATCTGATACTTATTTGACCACATCCAAATAATAAAGATTAGCACAATTTTATAGTTTGGCAAAAAGTGGTGTGTATTCTTTCACATTCGAACATTATTTTATGTTCTGTGGTTTTTTATGCAAGCACCGAAAAACTACAAATGAACTTCCCGCGGATAATTTCTGTTCCTTGCCAGTTGACTGCGCACACCCGAGCTCTGCTCTAGAGAAAGGATCGATTTTTGGAGCATGCGTCGAGAGAGTGCGCTTTTCGAGTATTTTTCGGAGTTGCCGAATGTTACGTAACGGTGTCAAAATAGGAAAGATTATATACGGACTTTTCTTCGATTGTTGACTCATGCTGCAGAAACGGACTTCGAATTGCAAATTAAAAACGGACTTCAAATTGAAAATTTCAAATCAGACTGCAAATGGACTGCAATTGAAACCAGATTTCGCACAAAACTCATCTTCCCAATGTCATCTGTTGTTGATCCTATATTTGGAGGGGGAAATTCATGATTTCTTTCATTAGTAACGACTCATCGATTATTACACAAAATTGCACCGGGATTTTTTAAATTAAATACTGTACAGTGCTATTTTTTATAACTGAAGTTTTTTTGGCTCAAAGAGCCTCATGAAATTTTATACTCCTGCTTTGCTGAAAATATCTACTACTGAAAAAAAATATAATATATACTTCTGCATTTAATTTTTACAAACTCTCAAATTGGATGTATAAAACTAATTACCGAAGTGCGAACAACGAGATCATGTCCATTTTAGTATATCGTAAAAAATCAGAGAGATTAAAAATCGGAGAGGTTTTAACCGTACTAAAAGTATATATTTAAAAAAAATTATTAAAATTTGTTTATTCGTAGTATGGACTCTATTCAAAGTTTGTTTGAAAGATAATTTTTTACTTTTCCGATGGTGGCAAGATGGAAATTCTGTGATAATATTTTAGGTTGCTAAGGAATCGATTTGCGTAAATAGCAGACTAAATCGATGTAAAACAAAAAGTAACGAAAATACTAATTCCAAATTTAAAAAATAATGTCGAAGTGCATTTATTCGAGTCCCGAAGTACTTGTGTACCAAATTTCATGGTCGTACGACTCTGAGATTTGTCGCTACAGACTTCACAAACAGACAAACACACACACATACATCCTCTTTTATTATGGAATAAGATAAAATACCATATGTATCCTATTTTAAGATAAATAATTGACAACATGAAACACTTTTAAAAGTAAATATATTTTTTCCTTGTAAATGTAAGACTATATAACTTTCAAATCTGACTATCACCTTCACATTAATGCTTTATACGCTGCTACGCCAAATAAATATATCAAAAAATGTAGACAACATTTCACGAAAATAAAATTTGATATCAATATTCTATTATCATGTCGTCAGACAAAATGAGACAAGAAATCCCATGTCCCAAGTTTACGAAGATCTTTTCAGACACGCGTACAGTGACTTCTTGACTTTAAACCTAAGATATAAACTCGTGAAGCATCTTTGCCATTTATCAGTATCAAGGTTTCTTTCAGAAGAAAATAAAAGGCATTGAAGTTTATCAGAAAGGGAGAGGAACACGGTTTTACAATTACGGAACACGTTCCTGATTTTTAAGGTCTGTCTTACAGTTGTTATCTTTTTTTTTTTCCGAAAAATACATGGAAGTTATAGATTTACATTTGGTATGGAGTGGTAATAATCGTTCTACTTAGCAAATATACCCAGAGTTGCTCGTGAATTATAATGTGTACATTCTAGAAATATTCTAAGTGATATAATTCCTCAAAAAATGCTATTAAAATATTTAATTTAATTTCCCTAAAAAAGAAGCACGGTCCATTTTCTTGCTATACAAAATTATTTTCACAAGTAGATCTGAAGAACATAGCACCCTGGTACAGTTTGTAAACCAATTTATAAAAATTATGAAATTTGGTCAACATACGCCAAAGTGAAGACACTGAAACAGAAATAGTTGATATATGTACAGTTTGTATCCTGTTTTAACAAAAGGGAAAACACAATGGGAAATATATAAATTTAACAAATGTTTGCCAAATTAACACAGATGATTCAACAAATCGGAAATATCAATAATTCCTCTAATCTTACAGCCCAAGCTCATAACTAATACAGCTCAATTAAACCTACAATACCGTTTCATTTATACAATTGATTTAACATTTGTTTTTCTGTCAATTTCTTTATTATTTAAATCTGAAAAATTGAATGAAAATCATCTGCCGTATAAACACGCATTTGGTTTATTTAGAAAACTATATAAATAAAATTGAAAATCTGTCTGTCTGTCCCATCATCACGGGAGAACGCTTGAATCGAATTTGATGGAATTTTGTGGTTAGCCTTGAATTAGTCCCATCTAAAATTCAGTTTACGTTTCGAATTTCTATGACCAGAAGTTCGCAAGATATTAATGAAAAAATAAACTGTCATTTGTCTCTTCATCACGGGAGAACGGCTGAACTGAATTTAATGAAATGTTGTGGGTTGTCTAAAAATAGTCTTACTTAAAATTTAGTCCATGTTTCGAGTTTCTAAGACCAGGGGTTGTCGAGATATTAATGATAAACAAAACTTTGTCCTAGGTGTTCTACTCTCTAACTCCCTGGTTCCTGCAAACGAAAAAGGTTGGAAATCGCTGGTTTAAAACATGAAAGTGAGTTAAAATTCTATATCTGAGTTTAGTGGGAGTTTCTTGCGTTTATTAGTCACTTTTGAAAATCGCAGGTTTGAAACATGAATTTAAATGGAAAACTATCACCATGGTTTATTTTTCACAGGTTCTTACTCAGCAATGGAAAATATTAAGAAATCAAAATGGGTATTTCATTATCAGCATTTTATGAGGAACATTCTTTCTTATAGCATGTTGCTCAGCAACGCAATTAAATTAAATGTGTTTGTTAATATTTATTTTTTTTTCGTTTTGAATAATAAATAAATATATATATAATTATATCCTATAAATGAACGGTTTGATTTTTTTTCATCTTGCGGTAATTTACAATATGAAGTACTTGGAAGTTTCTAAAACATTGGTTCTATCGCCAATGTTCACATAAATAACTCAACAAAGCAATGCGACTCGAAAAACTCTAGTACATATCACGGCCATTTTATTTCGGGAGGGTTGCAAATCGAATACCATTTTATTGGAATCAAAGAACAATCTCTGAATTTATCCACAATTTATTTTGGAATAAAATGTTCTAGAGAAAAAAAAAAGTCATTTTTCTAGAGTTCTATTAGAGGACCACTTATCCGTTTATATTACTTTTCAGTAGTTAATGCTACAACGTTTTATTCCTCTACTCATAGTAGAAATAGAAAAAATATGAGCTTTAGACCTAAGACCCTTATCAATAGCATTCCTGGGAGGATAGATCAAATGATCGCAAAAACATTTTGGCGTTTGTCCAGGGGAATCCAGCACCGGAAAAGTTCTTCGGACAGGAAAGTTTCCATAAAATGTCCCCGATTCCCGACTATTTTCAATAAATACATTACGGAATTATAAATGTTTAAATGAATGGGAAATTGAATTTGAAATAGGAAATTTCGAATGCTGTTCCGTAATTTCTTTTTATTGTAATAGAAAATATCTGATATGGTCAGGATTGAATTTTTATCGTGAGCAAAAACTCATTTTTCTTCGTGTTGGCTATTAATATTCATTGAAATGGAATACAGGACTGTTGATAAAAAAACTAAAAGTGGTAAATTTATGAAAATAGAAATAAAATGATTTTTTTTAGACAGCAGTTATTTTCGTATTTTTATTTCGAATTTAAAATATTAATGAAAGTTTTCAAACTTTCATATAAGTTTTTAATAACTGTCACGGCTATATATTTGTTTTAATTACACGAAAACTATAATTAGTAAATACTTTTTAATATTAAACTAGTATAAAAACGTCACATTCGCCGTGTATGATAATGCATACACTACAATAAAGGGACTAGAATGCAAATGTCAGTTTTTATCAGATTTTGAAAGAGCTATACGTTTCAAGCATCCCTCAATGCGACCCAAGCATTTATTTTAATTATATCTCTGTATATTTTCTTTGTATGTGCGCTTACCTATGAATCTATGAGGTGTAGTCTATGAGTTTTTCCTATAATTGTTTAGCTATGAATATGAAGACAATTTCTCTTCGACAGCACTTACGTTCTTCAAATTACAGGGACAAAACATTTTCAAGGTCAATATTGCTGCGCCGTATACTTTGGAATCGTGGATTTACTTCCTGGATACAAGAATGAATTTAAGTTTATGGATAACTAACACGCTTATTTACAAGCACTGCGTAACAGGAACAATGTACAGCAAATAGCTCGATAACTATTTCACAAGATGACTAAACATCGGCCTGGTACAATAAAATAACAATCAAATGATCCACTCATTTCACAAAATAACCGATACTATTTTCAAAACATTGACGTAACTCACAATTCAATGTAGGCCGTATCACGTAAACTGCTCTCCAACTGTAGCATTTCTCCTTTTATATACTATCCGTAGAAGCTTATATAAGCGATTCGTATCTCCCAGAATATTGGTGATTCGAGAATTTTTGAGTACATTGGAAAAGTCGCCAAGTTGGCGACAAGTCGTCAAATCTGGTAACACTGCTCCGGGTGTCAAATATGATAACCCTGCAATGACGCAATGGGAATGTCTGCCTATAAAATTGTTTTTCCCTTCTAGTTCTCAAAATAGCTTCCAGTGTAGTGTGTGTTTGTAATAATATCATTAAGTACAATACGACACCTAATGAAATATAATAACTATACGATTTACTAACAAAAATAATCACTTTATGATTCTTAAGATCTATCAAAGAAAATTCAAATTCTACACCCTCCTACCTTAACAAAACTTAACTTGCACTAAAAGTCTATGCATTTTGAAACAAGAATATTAGATGAATATTTCTAGTAGATTGTCATGAATTAGAAAATAAATTTCATTTTATTTTCAAATATTGCATTATTATCAGCTTGGCGAGATTTACAAATTTTTCGCCAAGAGTAACAGACTGAGATATTGGTTTTACTTCTGCATAATTTTTCCTTCATTTTCTAGAATTTTTTTTTATTACACACAATTTAGAACCCGCTCTCCATATTATTTTCTTCTCAAAATCACAACATTTTCATTTCTACACCTTTAATTTAGCAGTTGAAATATTCTAAACGGTTTTTTTACACCTTTTCTCATCTCGCAATGAAAGCGATAAATGTTTTAAAACATAGAAAGGGAAAAAAAAATTTCTAAGCTTTTCATTTACAACTGAGAAGCAGTTATTTGTAAAGTCCCCGAAATTATTTCCGAAGATCTTAATTTAGGAACATCCTATTACGTTGGGAACTAACAATTTCAAATTGATCTCAAAGTAGAAACTCATGTCAAATGTAGTCTAATTAAAAACAGTGAGTGGGGAATAGTTGTCGGAGCATAAAGGTGCCGAAAGGATCTGATGTAATTATTTTGGATGTTGATACCCGTTCTGAGTGAAACTATTTTAGAAATTGTTAAATCAATAAAAAAAAAAGAAAAAAAAAGAAATATAAGACTCCTGAGACGTGTAAAAATGAGAGGAAAATGAGATTAGAGTTTACGCGTTCAATTTGTATAAGAATTATTTTAAACTGAGGCAAAGTTCTGAATACGCCGTGATTATACTGTTATAATGACAAAAATTTATACTCTCTCTCACACACACATATACATATTACAGTTATATACATCAAGGGGCATTTAGTGATCTGCAAGAGGTTAGTACGATGCAGAGAGGAAAGTCATCAGGTATTTTTGCCTATTTATATTTATATTTTTACAAGAAACTCTTTTGCTTATTTATATCTATATTTTTATGAGAAATCTCTTTTTGCCTATTTATATCTATATTTTTATGAGAAATCTCTTTTTGCCTATTTTTATCTATATTTTTATGAGAAATCTCTTTTTGCCTATTCATATCTATATTTTTATGAAAAATATCTTTTTGCCTATTTTTATCTATATTTTTATGAGAAATCTCTTGTTGCCTATTTATATCTATATTTACATAAAGAAATATCTTTTTGCCTATTTATATCTATATTTATATAAATAAATCTATTTTTGCCTATTTATATCTATATTTTTATGAGAAATCTCTTATTGCCTATTTATATCCATACTTTTATGAGAAATCTCTTTTTGCCTATTTATATCTATATTTATATAAATGAATCTCTTTGTGCCTATTTATAACTATATTTTTAGGATGATTTTTTTTTGCCTATTTATATCTATATTTGTATAAATGAATCTCTTTTTGCCTATTTATATCTATATTTTTATGGGAAAGAAATATATTTTTGCCTATTTATATCTATATTATTAGGATAATTTTTTTTGGCTATTTATAACTGTATTTTTATGTTAAATCTCTTTTGACCCCCCTATTTATATCTCTATTTATATAAAGAAATCTCTTTTTGCTTATGCATGTCTATATTTTTATGAGAAATATCTTTTTGTCTATTTTTATCTATATTTTTATGAGAAATCTCTTTTTTATGAGAATACATATCTATATTTTTATGAGAATGCATATTACGACTGAATTTTAATATTTTAATTTTGAGATTAATATTATGATTTATATTGAGACTGAAAAACCAATTTTATAGATTTATGATAAAAAAATAAACTACTCTTTTTCGACTTGTAAAATTCAATATTTTAACGAATCAAATAATATAATTTCGAGTGTGAGTAAGATCTCCAGAGTCCAGTGGGATTAGTTTCAATCAAGTGCGGACTAACACAAGAAACTCCCCACTTCACGTGTATAATCCCTCCTCAATGGTCAAACGCTGTTTTCTTTTAAACAATAACTTGCTTTCAGCATTTTAGGTGAAGCACCAATTTGCATCCATAAATTTAAAGCTGCGTTATAATGTGGAATACTCGTATATGCTTATTTATATTCCACGATCCAAATAGCAATCATAAATGTAAAATAAAAAGTTGATTCCACGTACTCGTATAAAACAAAATTAAATCTCTAAACTGCTAGAAATGCCCTTGATATTAATTTAGGTGAATGGAAAAGTGTGTATAAGGACGCTGTTTCCTTTTACAAAACATGAATCACACGAAGCTGAAAAATCCTGTAAACACATTTTAGAGTTGTTCGTTCGTTACTAATTCCCCCGTGGTGAAGGGGCGCTTACGCACCATGTCCAAAAGACCCCCCAGGGTGTCCCATGGCGAAGGGGAGGAGATTTTGCAGCTTCACTTTTATAGATGCTCCCCGAAGGGCAGAAGTCTAACTTGGCCTCGACATAACAACATTCCTGTCCGTTGGCGGGATTCGAACCCGCAACCTGACAATCCAGCGATCAGACGGAAATGCATGCCCCTGACCGCTCGACCACCGGATCGGCATTTTAGAGTTGTAAACAGACATATTGTCCATTGAGACTTTTCGGGAGTATAAAGCCCCACCTATGATTACTGTGTTCACTCTCTAGCATAGGAAGTTGTTTTGAATTCCAGATGGAAGATAAGAGTCCTGCGTAGCCTTGTATAATCCTAATTGTTCCTATTCGTCCATACATTGTAATTCGACGTCAAAGTATCTCTCGTGTGTATAAAAATAATAGTACATAACCGAAATATTCTAATTCAGATTTAAAGGCACCTTCAAACTGGCCAGGCAATGCTCTAACCATTGAGCTACTAGAACAAAATTTCTACTTCTCATTGACGTGGACCATAAAAAATTCTCTGAAGTTAGATCGGCGTGAAATTATCGATCTTAACGATAGCCTATATACTCTATATTGTGGTATTTTATCCATGCTAGTATCCCATGAGTTCCTGATGCTAAAATTGGCGCCCATAATTGACAGGATACTTCAAGAATTCGTAACTGAGGTTTTCTTCAACCACTATCGTCGTTGAATTTCACATGCAGAGCAAATTCTTTTGTGTGCCATTTCAAAGTTTTTCTTTTGTCCAGACCTGAGATGAAATGGCCAGCGAATGTTCTGCCCGTTGAGCTACTGGGACAAATTTTAAAATATTAGTCGAAATTGACCTTATACAGTTTGATACAAGAGGTACAAATATCGATCCAAGAGGTACAAAAATCCTGTAAAGATATTTTAGAGATGTTCGTTCGTTACTAATTCCCCCGTGATGAAGGGGCGCCTACGCACCATGTCCACAAGACCCCCCCAGTGTGTCCCATGGCGAAGGAAAGGAGATTTGCAGCTTCACTTTTATAGAGGCTCCCCGAAGGGTAGAAGTCTGACTTGGCCTCGACATAACAACAATCTCTGCCCGCTGCCGGGATTCGAACCCGCAACCCACAATCCAGTGATCAGACGGAAACGCATGCCCCTGACAAAAGGAAGTTTTCATGCTATATTTTTCATTTAATAAAGGAGCATTTTGTTTCCTATGGGGAATTTTTCTTTATAATCAGATATCACAACTGAATGAGTGTTTTTTCCAGTTAGAAATTAAATAATACACCGCCCATAGAAAGAACTTCCATGTCGTCACTAGGAAACAATTTTTTTACCACCTTTAGAAACTATGTTATTTTCCTCTCAGGGGAATTAATTGCTGCTCCTATTAAATTATTTTCAATCGTTAGAATATAATATATATACCAAGAAAATGATGTACTAGATATCATATACAGTATGCTTATAGCTTAACTTTTTTGAAATTCCTCGGCCAATTTGCAAGCTAAGCAATAAACCACGCAAGTATTGCATATCGCTTACGGGATCAAATTCAGAAGCAACACATAAGGGAAAGGGTGCTGAGTAAAATCACTTAAAACTACTTGCAGCGTTACTCCATGTATTTTACTATAATATGATTTTAATTCTACGATTAGAAAATATTTCCTTTGAGTTTGAACTTTAATTTTAAGGTCTAAAAGCCACATTACATTGCAATTTGTATTTGGAAGTTACACATAATTTATCCCCCATTCATATAAAAGAAGATAGTTAACACATTCAAGGATATTTATTGACCGCGGAAATTTTGGAACTTAGTCCATTTACATAGGAGATAGTTAACACAGAGGCATTTATTGAATGCGGAAATCTCGGAATATCACTTGTAACTATGGCTTAGAGCTGATTTGATGTATATTTAAAAGTTGATCATATATATTTAAAAGTTTCTTCAGATTGTAATTTCAACATTCTTTGCAAATGAGCTAAATTATAGTCTTGAAGATTGCACTTTAAAGAGATGTAATTGTCTTCAAGGCGTTGATGTAGTTAAACAGGACACGAATCCGCTGATCTTTTGACTGAAGTTTCAATTTTACTCATGCAGAAGAAATGTCCATGAAATAAAATAGACGAATCACT
The DNA here is from genome assembly GCA_951213105.1 of Amaurobius ferox. NCBI lineage: Eukaryota > Metazoa > Arthropoda > Arachnida > Araneae > Amaurobiidae > Amaurobius > Amaurobius ferox. The sequence continues at coordinate 157,713,237 of OX578139.1, forward strand.
CCTGAAAATCGAACTCTAGTACTCACTCAGGCATGAGCTTTTGCTGCCATGAATTCTTACATAGCATCTTTTAACTCAATCCTTGTGAGCACTCTGGAAATATGCAACCAAAAGGCGTTGGTGACATATGCAAAATGGGTATGATCAACATCCTATACCATCTGTAGATGCTTATTATTTAAACCTAGTTGATTTTGATGTAATTCACAATGTATATTATCACTTTGAATACATGTTTAAAAACAAGAGATTACATCATATATCAAGAAACATTTTATGTGCAAAGAGTCATTTTCGTCTATTTTAGAATGTATTTTGTGATTTCTTACAAGGGGAATAAAGTCAATAGAATGGCATTGTTTGGTTTGCCGCCGATCATACAAATGAAAATATAGCAAGCCGATTTGTATTAGCTAAATCGAAATCTAATAAATCTAATAAATTTGTATCTTTCGATACCAACGAGTAAAATTTGCATGGTAACAAATTTTTCTAGGGTCTTTTTTTCATTTAGAAGTAAAAACATTTTGGGTCAAGTGAATTATATATCCTTCAACTTGATTTGAAAAACTTTAAATTTTAAAAAAAATCGTAATAACTGAAGGATTTAAAAATGGTGAAATGGTGGTACAATTAGAAAATAATACATAAGTATAATCCTAAATATTTAAAATTATTTAACCACTGAACGGAAACTAACATTTGAGATGTAATATATCATCCCTTTGAAAATATATTAGCGCAATAAATCCATGCATGGCACGTTTCGGCAAATGCTACTAATATTATGTTTTTGGTGCAATTATAATTTGAAGCTTCATATCATTAATATTTATCATTTTCTTTCCAATCTATTACTACATTTATTGTATTAATATTCAAGCGAGAACTGTAAATATAGATCACAGAACGGCTTTTATAACAGTCACTGGAACTATGAAGAAAGGAAATCTGGGACATTTCAAATGGCAAAAGTTTCTGTTTTGCATGATAAAATGCCATTAATTTTATTTTACATTTGTGATTAAATCCAAGCATTTCTGAATAACTTCAAACGTGACTGAAATTAAAACATAATTTATTCCCTCAATCTCCACATACAACAAATTGCTGACGAACATTAAAACAAATGTTTATTAGTGCATGTTTTACTATATTTTATAAAGCTATATTCATACTAGTACAAAATGCTAGGATATGATTTTAGTGCTTTTATCAGAATCCATTTTATGAGGATTAAATAAAGGATTTCATTAAAGTTTTATTTTAGAACTCAGAAGTTTTGTGTGTGTCCATGAACATTTTTACTTTCCTTATATACATGGTATAATGTATAAGGAAGGTAATGTGACTGGGTCGAAAATTCGAATTCGAGTTTTCGACGGGAGAGCACGTTTCAAGCATCTCTGCTAACGAATCGAACATTTTTGAGGGTATGTCAGTAGTTATGTGTGTGTGTGTCAATGAGTCTGTGGAGACGATATCTCACGAACGAATGGAGCGACTCGAATGAAATTTAGTACAAAATTTCAATCCATGAATACGGCAAGCCTATGTTTGAAACACAATGGAATGTTCAGAACTCCCTAAATTTCCTAGTGAAATTTTGAAAAAATCACCAAAATATCGAAACCTTTAATAAAGTTACTCAAATAAACATTTCTTTTGTAAATTTTCTTTAGAAAACGATTGACATAAACTTTAGAACGCTAGCATTAACCGTTCGCGAGATATTGCACTTTTTAAAATAAATTTATTAAAAAATCCCATAAATTAAAAAAAAAATATTAACTGTTGAGAAACATGTTCACTTTTCATATGTAATATCATGCGATAAATTTAGTGACACCATTTTCGTGGATCTAACTCGTCCCATTCATGACAAAAGATACTTTGAGTAATAATTTTTTATTTGAACGTGAATAGTCATTTATCTGCTATAAGAATAACTTATTTTTCCATCCATAACACTTGCCGAGATTTTGGGGGCGAATTTGGCAAAATGTCACCAATTTGGCGACTTTTTTAAATGTTGCCAAATGAAAGTAAATCTCACCAAATGGATAGAAATGACGCTAAATCAATGAAAATGACGACTAATTGACGAAAATTTAATACCTTGGAAGGAATATAAGTATTTAGTATAACAATAACCTATTTTTTTACTATAAAAGTAGTAAATTGATTGCGTTATATAAGGAAAGTCTTGTGATGCCCACATCAGAATTTCATTTATACTTTTCGTAAAATAAATAGTATATGTATAAAGGGAAATGTTATGTAGGTTATAAATTAAATCTTTATAAAAATGCATTTAATTTACGACACTGTGGACTCCTAATAAATGGTACTTGTCTAACAAATACTGGATTAATCACTGTATTTTAAATGAAGAATATTCATTTAATAATTTCCGCAAAGTGACAACGACCATCAAAGAATTTACACGTAATTTATCATGAGATTGAGTCTTCTTTGATTTGGCGATATTTTCAAAGTGGCGTCCAATTTTTCGCCAAATTTTTTACTAAATGTGTTAAACAGACTTAGAAGAATTTTTCTTTTATAATATAATTTACTGAACTATTGAGACAGTTAATTTCATTGGTGTAGGTTTATGAGTATAGAATCTAAAAATGTTTGGGATATTTTACTTCAGAATTATATCTCGTTATCAGAAAAATATGCGCTCAACTATGTCAACCATTTTCCGATTCAAAATTAACAATATATTTGCCGGTAAAATTCCAGTTTAAATTAACCGCAAGTGCCAGCAAATTCCCATTAGCATACATTAAGCAAAGTGCTAAGTAAATGTACCTTTATTAGAAAACACTTTTATTAGAATGTACGTGAACTTTTTATTAGAAAAAAATCTTCACTTTAAGAATTCTGAGTAAGTTTTTTTTCCTAACCCAAGTGTCATTAGGTTGTCAACAAAATCTTAAAGGGCCGATAACACCGACAACTTTTAAAGAAAGGAAAGGAAGATATTTTAGTACAGCAAAACGATAAAGTTTTATGATTATGGACAACAGTTTGAAAACCTAATACACTCCAACTTTAACATTTACCTTAGAAATGAGTTTTATGTATCTTTGATAGAATCTCATATCATCACATTGATCCTGGATCTTAGAGAATCACATATTTAATAGGATTCTCTTTTGGTCGGAAAGGAAATGTTTCAGTTAATGAGTCTGTTGTATTTAAAGGAATATGCATATGTTTTATTAAATGAAGGTATGAAAGTTTGCAAAAAAGACATGGCTTTTGTATGCTTTAAAGATACTTTAAACAATACAAGTTTGTTCGAATTGAAAAAGAAGCAATGTATTTTATATTTATTACTTTACGTATATACATAATGTATAAAGAAAGTATTGTGACGGGGTCGAAAATTCGAATTCGAGTTTTCGATGGGAAAGCACGTTTCAAGCATCACTGATCACGAATCAAACATTTTTCAGGTGATGTCTGTGTGTGTATGTATGTGTGTGTGTGTGCGTGTGTGTGAAAGAATGTGTGTGTGTGTGTCGTCAGTGAGTCTGTGAAAACGATATATCACGAACGAATGGAGCGATTCGAATAAAATTTGGTACAAAAATTACAATCCGTGAATAATGGAAGCATATTGTTTTTAAACGCAATCGAATGTTCAGAACCCCTTTAAATTTTCGAATGAAATTTTGGAAAAATCATCAAAAAATCAAAACTTTTAATAAAGTTACGCAAATAGACATTTCTTATGTAATTTTTCCTTAGAACATGATTGGCATAAACTTTAGAATGCTAGCACGAATCGTTCTAATGATATTTCCCATTTTTCAAATAAATGTATCAAAAATCCCATAAATTAAAATAATATTAACTGTTAAGAAACTTGTTCACTTTTCATATGTAATATCATGCGATAAATTGGGTAACACCATTCTCATAGATCTAGCTAATTCCATTCATGAAAAAAGATACTTTGAGTAATACTTTTGTATTTGAATGCCAAAAGTCATTTATCTGCTATAAGAATAACACATTTCTCCGTCCATAACGCTTGGCGAGATTTTGGCGACGAATTTTGTGGAATATCGCCAAGTTGGCGACTTTTTGAAATGTTGCCAAATTAACGAATATCTTGCCAAATGGATAAAAATGACGCTATATCAATGAAAATGATAACTAATTGTGTAAAATTCAATATCTTGGAAAGAATATAAATATCTACTATAAGAAATGTTTTTTACTGTAAAAGTAGTAAATTCGTTGCATTATGAAAAGAAAGTCATGTGTTGCCCACATCAGATTTTTTATTTTTAGGGTTATTATACAGGGTTAGTAGGAATGTTCATGAATGTACACGTAAGGACTATCTATGGTACAGTGGCTATGACCAGTCGAATAAAAGTAATTACATCGTTTCTAGCGGAAAATGCAAAAAGTTTGTAAAACGAACTCTTCCACAAAACAAGATAGACTAAAAAAATCAATTCCAAACTTATAGATCTATGTCTAATGAGTAGGAATCAACCCTAAAACAGTCGCAGAAGGCATATAATCGACATAATTATAGTTATTGGCGAATTACTGTTATATTCAGTGAAAGTTAAAATTAAAAAAATATTTTCTATATGACCGTTGCAATCACTTGTATTTAGTCGGGCATGGTGACTTTACTGTACATACACCTAATGAGTACTTTCATTGTTCGAATTTATTGTAGTGTTCGAAATTCGAATTTATTGTAGTGATTAATGACGTTCTAAGTAACCCTGCACATCATTCTCTTTTACACGCTTGTATTTTGTCGCAAACGCATATTCTAAAAAAATGCCAATGCACATTCATACAGTGGTGGTCATCATTTTAAGTACAAACAATAAATCCCCAATTCTATAAATTTCCTGGATAGAAAAATATGCCAATCGTATGAAAGTGACTTTATATTTAAAACGAACAGTTAGTTCATTTTAATTATAAGAAAAAAAAAACTATTTGAGATATGGTGTTTGTCTTAAGAATCCTGAGAAATATGGATAGCAGTGGGGCTCAGGTAGATCAGTTTATTTTACTGCTCGACAATAAATGGGATAATTATTAACAAGAAAGATCAATCATGCATCAAGCTTTAATTATGTAACACTTTCCAACTTCACTGCAATTTTATTTAAACATCTTTAAAATGCAATACTTTCCTCGGTAATATTTTTAAAATTATTACAATACTACATTAATTTACTATATTTGAAAATATTAAATTTCATCGAAAAAAATGAACTTCATTCAAATGACGGCATTGAAATATAAATTGCCTGGTTTAAACATCTCTAAGATGCGATACATTCCTCGGGAATATTTTTAAAATTATCATAATACTACAATAATTTATTATATTTAGCAACTTCATCGAAAACAAATGAAATTTATTCAAATGACGTTATCGAAATATAACATGCCTGGATCTCTCTATAAAAGTAGCATTTAATAAACTTTTTTCGATTCATTTCATTCATAAACATTTTTCCATTCATTTCATTCATCACAACATTATAATAATTAATTTTATTTAAAAACATAAGACCATGGAGATACAAGTAATTAAACTCTAAGTTTAAAACTTCATCGAAAAAATCGTCCTTCTGCCTGTAAAATCAATGAATATTTCATTCATATTAGCTATATTACAGACTCCATGAGCTAAATAATTTTGAGTTGAAGAAATGCAGCAAATCTTATACAACCCATTCTACATATTTTGCTGTTTACATTTTAGATAAGTGAAAAGTAGGCTTCGTTGTAGAAATAATCAAAGTTGGATGATGATTTAAGCTCAAATATATTGTAATTGCGTTGTTTCAGTATGTAGATGCACAGAATTTAAGAAAAAATAAAGCGGTTTTAGGACGGATACAACACTAAATATGAATTAAAAAGAACTCTAAAAATCACGATGTTGATACAAGATGGATGTCAAATTTAATTTGAAGTGGGTCACGTGATCTCTTCATATAATGGTCACGTAATCTCTTCATATAAAAGGTGCAATTATTATTTTAATTTTTATTTAAATAACTACGGAATATTTTTTGCTGAATTTTTTTTTTATATATTTTATGGAATAATTTGAATATTTCCTAAAACTTTCGAAGCAATTTGTGAATTGTGACCGTCTGAACAACATACTAAAATTTCATTTTGATAAAGTCATTTTAAGGCAGTTATCGTGCTAACGGACACACAGACAGACATAATGAACAATGTCAGAAATACTTTTCAACTATCTTGTAAAGTGTTTTTAGACAGAATGATCAAACTCATAAACACTTTTCAACAATGTTTTTAAGCGTTAATAAATGATGATAAAAAAAAAACCTTATATAGAAGTTAGACACACTATGCTTCGGTATTTTTTAGAATAGAGCAAACCGAACAATGCAAAATAGGAGTATCAATATACTGAAGAGACAATTATATTTTTAACGAAAATAATTTAACTGTTCAATCCACTTTTTAGATCATAATCGATTTGAAAAAAATTAAATACACAGCATTTTAAATTAATCCTCAAACACTTTGCAATTTTCAATCAATCAAAATTAAGTTGATTGCCATGAAGAACCATGCCGTCCCAGCCGGGAGTCGAACCCTGGATCTCTGAGTTGGCCAACCGACGCTCTACCGTTGAGTTACTTGGAAGAAACTGCAAGTTCTTATAGTGGAAGTATTGCATTTTCCACCTTTTAATGTAAGATTGTTGGGCAACAGACAATCGGACTCACCCTCTCCTAATATTGTTTTCTCAGATTAACTTCCTGCTACTACTATTTTTATCCAGATTAGTATCCTGCGTGGTCGTTATTTTTTCAATTTGAAATCAGGGCTCAATCGCCCAGAATCCACTGAATCCGTATTAGTCGTACTAGGATCACTCCGACATCTCTGCACTAGCCTGTAGGATTGGTTTGTTCCGGCGCCATTGTAGTGAGCCTTTCTGTTCCAACCGGGAATCGAACCCTGGGTCTCTGACTGACCATCCGATATTTTACCGTTGAGATACTGAGACGAATTTGCAAGCTCTTATCGTCGAAGTAGATTCTGCAAGTTACAATTAAGGCACTTCACTGACGAAAAATGCACTATCCTTTAAATGAATTCTCAAGTACTACGTAATTTTTCAACAATTAAAATTAAGAATCAAACTAAGTCATTAGATTTTCTCCCAGAGAAAAGTATTCATTGCAAACATTCTTGATAGGATATTTCTTACTTTACGCATTCCATCCTTGTCTACATCTAATACAACCAATAACCTCGTTGACTTCTACGAATAGAAACGAAATTTTAGTGTCGCATAACTATAAAATCTTATTATTATGGACAGCAACTTAAAATTCTAACGTTCTCAAACCTTAACATTTACCTTAGAAATGAGTTTTACGCGTCTTTGATAGAATCAGATAGTATCGCTGTGATCCTGGAAACCCAAAGAATCAGGAAGTTAATAGGTTTATCCTCTCTTGGCCCGAAATTAAATGTTTCTGTTAACGATTCTGGAGCGTTACAAAAACTATGCCTATGCTACACTGAATAGGAGTAATAAAAGTTCGTAAAAAAGTGCATGCTTTCTAATGTATACCGATAAAGTTTCTTTAGGATAAAAATGCTATGTCTAAAGTGAAAAAGACCAGAAATATTGTGTACATAAATTTCTTTCTACGGCAACTGGAATTACAGATGCATACATATTCCTATAAAAAAACAGACATGTAATAAAATCAGAGTTCTTCTGCTTTAGAAAAAGTATCAGCCTAAAAAGTGCTTGAGTTACAGGACTATTGCCAAGTTTGTCAAACGTCATGAGTGAAAAGATGGAGAAGAAAAGAATTCGAGAGAGAGAGATCAGAGTTCTTCTGCTTTAGAAAAAGTATCAGCGTAAAAAATGCTTGAGATACAGAACGATTGCCAAGTTTATCAAACGTCATATGTGAAAAGATGGAGAAAAAAAGAGTTCGAGAGAGAGAGATCAGAGTTCTTCTGCTTTAGAAAAAGTATCAGCCTAAAAAATGCTTGAGATACAGAACTATTGTCAAGTTTATCAAACGTCATGAGTGAAAAGATGGAGAAGAAAATGTTTGGATGTATTTCGTAATAAACTTGGCAGATGTATCTTATGCCGATATATAGTATAGAAATGCAATATATACGCAGGTTAAGTTTTGTCACATAGATTTTTCTCAATTCATCTGAGTTCATTATAGAAAGCCTCCGACTTAGATCAAAGAGATAAATTTGCCAAATTTATTACGAAATACATCCGATAACTTTTCCTCTATATACTTATTAAGTTTAACTTTTCAGATAACACTTTTTATTCATGCAGTTGATATATTAGTGGAAAATATATCTTACATAATGAAATATGTTTATATATGTGCATGTATATGGATACGAAGCCTCGGGCAGCGGCGAAATTGACTACAGAGTTGCCTCATGTTCCCGTAAGATGCGCATTGGCGATATTACATTAAAATTCATCTTAGTTTGAAATGTACCAACTTTTAAAAACTAAAATTGGACATTTTCCGCTATTCCGTCTAATCAAGTCTATTTATACGGAGTGCGACAGCCCAGTGGTTAGCGCTCCAGAATTGCCCTCGAACGACCCGGGGTCGGTTCCCGCCTCTGCCTAAACTTCCGCCGTGTTAACTGCCGCCGCAGAAGAAATAGCAGTTTGTTAATACTTTTTCACAGCAGTAGACAGTTCATGTATTTTTATATTTTCTGGTTGCGAAACCTAAAACAAAATTCATTAGTTACATACTGTTTTAATATTTTTCAGAGCTAGATAGTTTAATATTCTGTACATCTAAGGGTTAAACATATCAACCACGTTTCAGATAATAATAAATTTGAAAGATATATTAATTCATAACTACTCTCAGTCTTAAAATAACCAATAATTACAGAGTTTTCAGAGGTTTTACATCAAAGGAATTTATACAAAAAATACGTGACTGTGCTACAGCATTATAAAATTTTCCCAAAGGAAAAAAGATCCTCTAAAAGCATCCTGAATAACATTTTCTTGTTTGCTTAAAGCGTTTTGATGTTGTCAACAAAATCTTTGAAAGAAGATATCCTCAATAATGTTCAATGAAAATATTTTGCAAAAATTCTGTGCAGCATAACCATAGTTTTATGTTTATCGACAACAATTTTCAGTCCAATTATCTCCATCCTTATCATTTACCTTACCAACTACTTCTTAGATCTTATAGAATATGAGTTCAGCATTTTAAGAGTGGAATCCAAAAGGTCAAATGAGGGTTAAGTTCAATCTCTTGGTCACAAGAACATATTTTAGAAAATTAATTCTTTGTGTGTTTAAAAAAATTGAAATGTGTTATAATGGAAGAGAAAGCTCTATTAAAATACCTGCTTCAAGATTTATGACATCACTTAAGATAAAATTATATTTAATCGCTCAATCGGAGTCTGACATAATATGTTTTCTATTCTAATATCTAAATAAAATAAACTAATATATCCTCATAATATAATCTCTTCATAAACCGGAGAAAAATTTTAAAATATTACCAATTATCCGCCATTAATAAAGTTGCAAAATATTTTATGTCATCCATCCGCCTACAGCATTTGCGATCCTAATATCCACAAGCGAGCCATACAGCACTCCATTCACTATTGATATTTTTTATACGACTGGCTATTGAAATATGGTATATCACCCCCTAACATAGCGCCATTAGTTTACTCTCACTTAAACTCTAAATAAAAAAATCTGATGTGGGCAACACATGATTTTCTTATATAATGCAATGAATTTACTACTTTTACAGTTAAAAAAAATAAGTTTTTCTTAAAGTAGATACTTATATTATTTCCAAGATATTGAATTTTCGTCAAGGAGTCGTCATTTTCATTGATTTGGTGTCATTTTTATCCATTTGGCGAGATTTTCGTTAATATGGCAACATTTAAAAAAGTCGCCAAGTTGGCAACATTACGCTAAATTTGTCGCTAAAATCTCGCCAAGCGCTATGGACGGAGAAATAAGTTATTCTTATAGCAGATACATGACTATTGATGTTCAAATTTTCAAAAGTATTACTCAAAGTATCTTTTCTCATAAATGGAACGAGCTAGATCTACGAGAATGAGATCACCAAATTTAGCGCGTGATATTACATATGAAAAGTGAATATTTTTTTCAACAGTTAATATATATATTTTTTAATTTATGGGATTTTTGGATAAATTTATTTAAAAAATGTGCAATATCTCGAGAACGGTTCATGCTAGCATTCTAAGGCTTATGTCAATCGTTTTCTAAGGAAAAATTACATAAAAAATGTCTATTTGCGTAACTTTATTAAAGGTTTTGAGTTTTTTGATGATTTTTTCAAAATTTCTTTCGAAAATTTAGGGGAGTTCTGCACATTCGATTACGTTTAAAAACAATCGGCTTCCAGTATTCACGGATTGTGATTACCGTTCCAAATTTCATTCGAATCACTCCATTGATTTATCGTCTCCACAGACTCACTGACACATGACACACACACACACACATATACTTTCACTCACACACACACACTTATACTTTCACTCACACACATACATATTCTTTCACTCACACACACAGAGAGGCATCACCTCAAAAATGTTTGATTCGTGATCAGGTATGCTTGAAACGTGCTCTCCCGTCGAAAACTCGAATTCGAATTTTCGACCCCGTCACAATACTTTCCTTATACATTATGTATATAAGGAAAGTAATAGCTTTCCCACGAATAGTGAAACTTACTGTAATTTGATTCAAGAATATTAACTTAATAATTTCCAATAAAATAGAGGAATTATCAACATATTGCAATTCAATTCCTAATTTAGATATTTTTGAGTTATTGAGTTTTCGACAAGGTGATACTATCTTCTCTATTTGGCGATGTTTTGCCACTTTTCGACATTTTCTAAATATTCCAGGCTTATCGCCAAGCTTGCCAAATTTCTTTTCAATCAGGACAGATGAATAGATAAACAGACCCTGTTGAAAAAATATATAATATATTGTAAATAATTATACCATCCGTTTATTAAATATGTAGGTTGGATTTCAATCCATTCTTTAAATTTTAAATCAGAATTCTACTTAAGTTTTGCATTTTAATTTTATGTATTTCCCGTAATTTTCGTTAATTTAGCGACCTTTTCACCCATTTGGCTACAGTTTGGTCAATTTGGTGATATGTAATAGATCGCTAAATTTGTTGCCAATGTCGACAATTTTTATCCAAATTTTTCGCCAAGCGTTGTGGACAGAGAGATCTGGACCCATATAGTATTACTAACCGTATAATAGAAGTAGACTAGTCTTGGAGTATTTAAAAAATTCTGAATTTTATTTACAGAAAAATAATTCCAACACATTGCACCATAATTCCGCAGCAAAGATTAAATAAACTTTTCACCCATAAAATATTCTGTATTTAATTTAAAATAATCTTTCAGACTTCTGGTCATGTATCTGCTGTAAAGAACTAATTTTTGTTCTGCATAGACTGACGTGGAAATACGTTTACATTTCGTTTTATTACCTTTATTTAACAAAATAAAAATTCACAAAGAAAAGCTACACGCACATTACAGTCAAGTTTGAATTAAGTGGTTATACCTTGCGTGAGGAAGATGGTGTCGCGCTTAGTGTATCTGATAGCAACCCTGGAATTCCAGGTTTGGTCCTTGCCTCCATGTTCCGTACTTAGAGTAGAAGCTAAAATATAGTTCGAATCATGGATGTTGCTAAAATATAGTTTTCAGCATGGACATATATAACTATATGTAACATGTAATAGCGATACAAACATTTGCTAATGAGTTATCAAATCCACGTCAAAAACCTGCGCTCTGTCGAGTTTAGTTTCAAGTTGCGGGTCGGCTTACGGGTCTATTCGCAAAAAATATTTGTAAGCACTATACATTTGTCATACATTTTACGGGAGACATCAGACATACATATCAACACATACACGAACTCATACAGAAGCAGACATTTTACCTGATGTGTGATGTGTTTAAAATGCATCCATGAAATTTTAAAACATGCTTATTCGTCAAAATCTCGAATTTTAAGGAAAATAATATCCTCTCTATGCAATATTATAACGAAGAAAGAATACATACAATCTTTATAATTTACAGGGTTTCGACTATACAAAACTTCAAAACTTCTGGTATGATCATTCATATTTGATATGGAATCTGATACTGTCACGGTCGCATTTTGAATGACATGTGTTGACTCTCGATAGCTGAATATCCACACAAGTCGCTTCAATCGCTTCCGAACATGCATCAGAATTTGTGACAGAAATATTGAACTAGGGAAGTATGTACTTTCTGCTTAGAAATATGTGATCATAATGTTTTCAAAGTGGAACACTGCATATTTTTAGGGTTTTTATTACTTTATAAACGTAATATAATGCATTGGGAGTAATATAATCTCAGCATGCCGCTGGTTTAATCTTTAGGTTGCAAATTTACTCAAGAATAAGGTATACTACAAAGGTATGTGTTCCTACATTCCCATTAAGTTGATTACCAGTCACGTCTCTGTTCTCGTTCTGGTGAAGCCTTATTGGATACATGCAAGTATTGCAGTTTGCTTGTTGTGAGGTCGTTTAATTTGTCAGCTGATCGACTGTGTTGCTTTTGGTGTTGGCAACACTTAGTCGGGAATATTTATCAGAGGGTTTTGAACGAAGTGTGTTGTTGTTGTTGAGACCCAGACCGTCCGACCTACAAGAAAGGTGTAAGGTAGCCGCTTGGGCGGCCGGGAAGTGACACCCAATTTAGACCGGAACCCAGTGGGGGAGGCATCCACAGGGACCGTACCCTCCTTCCCCTACCACCAACCTCTAGGAAGGACTTACGGACCCACATGTTTAACGTGATCGTACTCCGCTTGAAAACGGCGGCAGTTGTGGCAAATCCAGCGCGCAAACCACCGGGCTACCGATTCCGAAATGTGCCAACAGCACGCGGTGTTTCCAGGGGGTCACCCGCCCAAGTACTAACCGCGCCCGATGCTGCTTGGTTTTTGTGATCTAACGAGAATCGGTGATTTCAGCACGGTAGGGACCTTGGCCTGAACGAATTGTGTGTTTCGGCTTAAATGACATCTACGCCGTTGTTTTTCGTGTAGATATACGTCATATGCGTTACTTATCAGTCAGCATGTTTTTCCAGGAGAGCTTTGTTTTAATTCTGCAGTGATGAATTTCATCTATAAAAATGCAACAATACCGATCAGATAGTCAGGAAGTGTTGTTAAAACTGCTGCTAGGCCATAGTACTCTAAATTTTACGCAATAAGAATGTGAGCAATTACCTTCCGGTTTAAGGTCGTGATGGCTATAGTTTCAGTTCTACTCTGCGCTGTCGTTTCAATAGTCAAGTCGTCGGATATATAAAAAGCGACATACTGTACAAATGTTTTTTCTAGAATATATATGAAGGTTTAATTATACTTATAGGTCTGGTGGACAAATCACTGCTGTTCTGATTGGGAAATGTTGATCTGCTGTAATACGCCAGCTGATCTGATGATGGAATCAACAGATCAATTGTAAGCTTCATTTTAAATTGTATATATAGTCAATTTCTTGTTTTCTTGACCAAAGAGTATTAGTAATATTTTTGTGTAACTTTTTGCTTGTTAATTGAATCTGTTGTATTAAATAATTGAATAAAAACTGTTTAAAATTTACTTCTGATTCTAGACGCATATATATCGCCTACGGACGTGGCAAAATGTAATGAAAACCAGTGCATTGACTTTCAGCAAAACTTTGTTGTGGCTTTGAGAAAAAGGTTTTCGATAGACGTAAAACAAATTGTCACAGCAGAATAAAAATGTTTTTAAATATTGTTAGTTATTCTTAATTGTTAAATAATCAAAAAGTATTAATTAATAGTAATTAATCATTTTAATACATATTATCGAATTATATATTTTAATTAATTTCAAATTTTTATTTAAGGATATGAATCAAAACAGCGTCGTTCTGTCCTATTGTCGTTGGTGTGTGACCGCTGTTATCTTACATAATAAATGAATATGCCTCTGTGTTTGTAGCAAGAAATCTAACCATTATGTGACCACGAAATTTAGTACACAGGTTGAAATTTGTCACACCCGGGAAAGACCTTCCCGGCCGTCCAAACGGTTACCTTACACCTTTCTGGTAGGTCGAACGGTCTGGGTTTCAACAACAACACCCGGAAAAGCCCGGCACCGGCCGCCCCAAAAGCTGCTCAAGTCTGCGGACGAGTCGGACGCCCTGGGTTTTCAACACCCGGGAAAGACCGGCCATCCAAATGGATGCTCTATGTCTTCGGATGAGTCGGACAGTCTGGGTCTTCAACACCAGGGACGGTGAACTTCTTTTTTAAACTAGCGAACAAGCCAGATCCTATGTTCAGCAATGAAGTTCAGTACATTTTTCGACCTGCCTACTGCTCATGCCCACCCGACGCTACTGAAGGATGGATCGTTTAGGAGGATTGCCTATATTACTTTTTTGGCTTTCAACGTTTGGGGAGCCATGCTAATTGCGCGTAAACTAAATATTTCGCATTTTATGGTGATTTGGATTGAAACTGATTTGGCGATTTTCAAACCGAGTCGTATTATTTAATTAGCGTTACACGATGTCTAATTCATCCTATCACTATGAAAAAAAAAGCTGTCTCTGTCAATCGGACACATTTGGCGACAAATATGGTGCAATAAACCAACGTGGTTACTTATGGGAAATCTCGTCATGTTAATAGCTGTTAAATATCTGTGAAAATGAAATTTGGTGGCTTTGCTAACCCTATAGCCCGTGGATGTTATGACTAGTGGTTGGATACCTAATCAAAATTTTATTTATTATAACAAAAATGTGTGGTAGTTTAAAATATTAATATAGGCATTTGTTCTCTTTGTTTACCTTCTCTAGTTACATCATTGGTTATGAATACCACTTGCTGGGGCTTTTCAGATTGCCAGTATAATATGTATTCCACAACAGACTTCAAAACTTCTTGGCATATTCAAGCGTAATCCATGTCTTATACAGAATCTGATACTGCCATGGTGGCATTTTGAATGACATGTGTTGCCGGTCGATAGCTGAATATTGACACTTGTATTTTCAATCGTTTCCGAACATGCATCAGAAATTATGACAGGTATATCGAACTGGGGCGATATGCACTCTCTCCTTAGAACAATATTTCGATGATATTTTCAACTTTTACATTATATTGGGGGAAGCTGATTTTATATTTTATATTTCATATTCTCTATTAATATTTTATATATTCAGGAGGTTTTATTTATTTTCATATATGCATTGTAATATAATGCATTGAGGATTATTTAGGGTTTTTCACGCAATTATACGACTTGTGTATAGCCGAATTTGACTTTGATGTTTTAAAGGGATGTGACGACCCCTCTTACGTTGACAGTATATTGTCTATGTAAGGGAGGCAAAGATCTTGAATTGGAGTTTTTAAAGTTCGACCTACGTCTATGTAACAGAGACAAAGAAGAGATATTGTCATGGATATGATATGTTTTCCAACGAAGTAATCTATTTGAAGGGAAATTGATTCGAATGCTGTGAAATATACGAATGTTCAAAATGTTATATTTAGGAAAAAACATTCAATTATGTATAGCCAATATTATTTTGTAGATTGTTTAATATATATATATATATATATATATATATATATATATATATATATATATATATATATATATATATATATTAAAGTATGAAATGCATATCCATTACTGATGTATCTATGGCTTTCTTTTCTCGTCTGCCACCTCCAGAAAATAAATCAACAAATAAATTATTAAAATAACAAAGACTAATTCATAATATATTGTATGAGAAAGTTTTGCGTGGTAACGGAATAAGTTGTGTGTGAAAAATTCGAAAAAATAAAAAGTCCCAGATCACTTTCATACAAGCAAGGTTTCAGAAAGTTGTTTGCACTAAACAACAAATAAGATACTTTTTTCATATATTACACAGATGCGTGTCATTAGATACTGAGTTCTCTTATGAGTCTTTGTGCTATGCATCCCTTTTATTATTTTCCTTATATGCATAATGTATAAGGAAAGTATTGTGATAGGGTCGAAAATTCGAATTCGAGTTTCCGACGGGAGAGCACGTTTCAAGCATCCTTGATCACGAAGCGAACATTTTTGAAGTGATGTATGTGTGCGTGTGTGTGTGTGTCAGTGAGTCTGTGGTGACTATATCTCACGAATGAATGGGGCGATTCGAATGAAATTTGGTACAAAAATCACAATCCGTGAATACTGGAAGCTTATTGTTTTTAAATACAATCGAATGTTCAGAACACTCCTCAATTTTCGAGTGAAATTTTAAAAAAATCATCAAAACATCAAAACTTTTAATATAGTTACGCAAATAAACATTTCATATGTAATTTTTCCTTAGTAAACAATTGATATAAACTTCAGAACGCCAGCGTGAATCGTTCTCGAAATATTGCACATTTTTCAAATAAATTTATAAAAAATTCCATAAATTAAAAATAAAATGTTAACTGTTAAGAAACGTATTCACTTTTCATATGTAATATCATGGGATAAATTTGGTGACATTATTCTCGTGAATCTAACTCGTTCCATTCACGAGAAAATATACTTTATATACTTTTGTATTTGAGTAATACTTTTGTATTTGAACGCCAATAGTCATTTATCCGCTGTAAGAATGATTTATTTCTCCATCCATAACGCTTGGCGAGATTTTGGTAACGAATTTAGCGGAATGTCGCCAACTTGACGACATTTTTAAATGTTGCCAAATTAACGAAAATCTCGCCAAATGGTTAAAAATGACGCTAAATCAATGAAAATGATGACTAATTGAAGAAAATTCAATATCTTGGAAAGAATAAAAGTATCTACTAAGAGAATAACATTTTTTAAACTGTAAAAGTAGTAAATTCATTGCATTATATAAGGAAAGTCATGTGCTGTCTGCATCAGATTTTTTTAGATTGAGTACTAGATCTATAAAAGGAGTGTCTACTAACAGGAAAGCAACTATGTCCTATCGATTGAGAAAGTTTGCAGCGCCTCTAGCAGAGAATTGAAGGTTAGAATTCCCATCTCTAAAAGGAAGCAAAATAGACGAACATTTATATTTACAAATTTATAGAGAGTTCTTTATTTAATGTGAAAAAATGCAAGGTTTGAACATAATATGTTCGCAAAAGATAAATGATGGGGTGAAAAAAACCCATATTTATGCAATTGAGGTTCTTCTATATAATGAAGTAATGGCGTGAAATTCTCATGGAAAAAATAATTCTTATAATAAGATAATTTTAAATTATTTGAAATTCTCCATTTTACAGCAAAAAATAAAGTTCGTATAAAAATGGCAAACAGATGAGGCAGAACAATAATCATAGATTTTTTGTTGACTTTCTCATCGTCAGCGGACATGCTATTTCCAAATCATACTCCTTCCCATACTAAATAGAAAACCTTGTACATTTTTAAACTTTTCGGTTATCTTGTTTCGTTTACGAGACAGAAATTCTAACTTCTTCGATTCGCCGCTAGAGATGCTGCAAACTTTTTCAAACGATAGCGAATAATCGTTTTCTACATTATTTAATAGACCCTGCTTTGGCATCTCTAGAACACATCGATCAAAGTTAAAGATATGTCTATGAACTAACCCTGTATGAAATTTAAGAAATAAATCTACACTGAAAATGTTATATTTGTATCTAAATAAAATTAAATTTGTCATATCGTAATCAAAATTTAGTTAACTTCTCGATCTCAGATGATGTTTATCAACAGTGATGTATTTGTTTTTAAAGAGTATCTCTGATGTACGAGGTGTCACCAAAGGATGTCCCTAAAAAAGATGATTTGTTCACATTTTGTTACGCTTCACTTATATATCTTTGAACAAATATTTTCAGTTTCCAGAATAGAATCATGGCAAACAAGGGTAGACATCGGATATATATAGAAGGATATATATAGATACATTTCGGCATTTTCTTGCTATTCCTCAATTCCTTTATTATTTATCTTTTCTGGGCACCTATGAAAATAATGCGAGTGGAATTTGCATCGAAATTCCAGAATGCTCTTTTGAAAAGTCTGCCTTGAATTTATTCGAAAAAATACTGGCACGTTGCCAGTTTGAGTCGAATGTCAACAAATGTTGTTAATTTCCTGATTCAAATAATCATTGGATTCTTTCAGGTTGCTTGGTGTTCGAGGAAGTAAAAATTTCCGATTCAGTTAACTTTTAGCAACACTAATTGAAGCGGGTTCGGACGAAGAGTAAAGGTAAAGACTATGTATACCATCAATAATAAACTGGATCACAACGTAAAAAGCAGAGTAAATACAAATAAGCATGCGTACGTTTTGTAAATCATTGACTTTCTGTCTTTATTTCATCAAGCCTAGACCAAGAGCGCCCAAATGAGCCCAAACTAAGTCAAACCAACTTAGTAAATTGTTAACACAACCTAATAAAGTAGCGACGCTTAGTGTAACGAAGGGAAAGTAAAACGCGAAAAAATAGAAAATGAAGAAAATAGGAACTAGGAAGTAAATAATAAAAAAAAATAAAATGCAGAGCATAATTTTCCTTATTTGCTTTGCAAGTTCATACATCCTTAATTTTTATATATATTTTTTTCATTTTACTCCTCTTCTTTCGACTCACTACTGTATTGAGTTCTGCAGCTTAACCACTCTCTGCTAGACTAACTTATTCCACGGTCCCTTTTCAGTAATTATTCTTATTAATTATTATTAGTCATCATTATTAATTATTCTTAGTTTGACTCCGTTTTTTATTTCATTAAGTTTATTGATTCAGCGAAACCGAACGAAAGAATGGCTGTATATGTAAAACATGGCATTATTTTACTCTACATTTTATAATTTTGCAGTGGAAGTCATGTGTTGAACACGTGATATAGTGTGTATTCTATTTTCAGTGTGTGCTAGGTAATTGTAGTAAATAAATAAGGATTTTTTAGTGGGAGCAGAGAGGTATTATATCTAGCACTTCAATATTGGAATTTTATAATGATGTATACAAAGTCAAAATTAACTAATTAAAAAAATAAATATATACATTTTCACCAAAGTAATTAATTTCCCCATGTATAAAACTCGAGTACTTATCGTGAATCGAACCCCATTCTGTCTGAACATAGAATCCTCAACAGATTGAGCTAGTGGGGCGATAGTCTTTTCTTTGATAGTTGAAGTGGATCCCTTTCTGTCTCCTTCTGATATTGGAGAATAAATCTTCAGACCTATACGACATCCTCTTGATTATCCGCTTTTTATACTTTAGATAATATCCCGTGATTACAGGGCTCTAACAGATAATTTTGCCGTACTTCAGCGTACTTACTGTAAAGCATCGGGCCTATACAGCCGATTTGCTATCTTTTTTTTCTAATTTCAGGTAGCATACTTTCGTCATCGAAATCGGCAATTGAAAATCCTTGTCGTAAATTGCAAGTCCCTGGGAGAATCGAAATCGAGTATTTTTCAGACCTCGCTCATAATGCATGTTTAACTCACCTTTACTCAGTTTCTCAACCGGGAATCGAATTAGGCAGCATCGCCTTCATTCAGTTACTGGAACGAAAACCTTTTTATGCTATACATGGAGTTGATCTATTAAACGGTTTCTGAATAAAAACCAAAAATTATCTGCAGGAAAAGTGCACATTTATGAAAAACATAGAACAGGGAATAATAAAAAAAACTTACGAAAAATATTACAATTTCAAGTGGCCCTTATTCAGCTTTAATTTTTTTTCTAAAAAGTCAACGAAGATGTAAAACGATTTCTTGACAAAAGTGGGTGTAGGGAAATTTATTGCTTACGCTGTATGTATGTCATTGAACAAATATTTGAAGCTCTTGAAATAGAAATATTGCAAACAAAAAGATAAATTTAGGCAAATAAATATATCTATTTTTTCTACTTCTTTGTTAAAGTTGAATTATTTTCGACATATTTTTACGCACCTATAGAAATATCATAAATAGAATTTGCATCAAAATTCTGGGAAAACTTCTCTTTTCAAAGTTGCGCATTCAATTATTTCTGAAGTTGCTGGCAGTTTGCCATTTTGAGTCCAAACTCAACAAATGTTTCTTATCTCCTACCTAAACTGATAATTCAAATACTTTCAGTGTAATTATTTCGTTTAAAAAAATAGTAAAAGTAGCTTATTCTAATATGAAATGAAACATATGAGGTTCTCCTAATAAAAATATAACCAGTTAAGACCTTAGTCTCTACCAGCGGTTACAACTTTTACATACGGATACGGATTACTATTTTTCAAAACATGATATTCTTAGCCAGTAACATTAACTTTATTAATTAGTTCTGATGTAGTTAGATATGGATGTTTCCAAACATCTAGTTATGTTATTGAAATATCATCAAAATGGTTGAGTTGCTAATTATATGTATGTTGTTCTCAAACTGCATGAATTCGAGTACCTCCTGATTATGCATTTCTTTCAATTGTACCCTTTTGTGTGATGTCATTTCTATAAAAATATATTAATTTTATTCAAATACCATAAAAGTTCCTGAATTTCTAATAATATTTTTGTTGTTCCTAACCTTTATTCACTCACGTATCATTTGATTTTCTATACTTTCTAATTGCACCCCTGATTGTTTATTTCTGTCCATTGTGCCCCGACTGTGATGTTATTTAAATAATTATCTATTTTACTGAAGTAACATCAACTGAGTTCCCACTCCTTTTTCATTCCAGTACCCCTTGATAATGAACATTTTACTTGCAACTCATGATTGCCGCTTTTCAATTGCAGTCTTTGACTATTCATATATTACTTTCCTTATATACACAATGTATAAGGAAAGTATTGTGAAGGGGTCGAAAATTCGAATTCGAGTTTTCGACGGGAGAGCAGCATCCCTGATCACGAATCAAACATTTTTGAAGTGATGTCTGTGTGTGTGTGTGTGTGTGTGTGAAAATATGTGTGTGTGTGTGAAAGTATGTTTGTGAGTGTGTGAAAGTATGTGTGTGTGTCAGTGAGCCTGTGGAGACGATAACTGACAAACGAATGAACCGATTCGAACGAATTTTGGTACGAAAAACCAGAATCCGTAAACACTGGAAGCCTATTGTTTTTATACGCAATCCAATGTTCAGAACCCCCTAAATTTTCGAGTGAAGTTTTGAAAAAATCGTAAAAAATTCAAAACCGCTAATAAAGTTACGCAAATAGACATTTCTTATGTAATATTTCATTAGAAAACGATTGCCATAAGTTTTAGAACGCTAACATGAACCGTTCTCGAGATATTGCACATTTTTAAAAAAAATATATCAAAAAGTTAAATAAAATAAAAAATATATATTTTCTATTGAGAAACATGTTCGCTTTTCATATGTAATACCATACGATAAATTTGGTGGCATCATTCTCGTGGATCTAGCTCGTTCCATTCATTAAAGATACTTTGAGTAATACTTTTGTATTTGAACGCCAATAGTCATTTATCTACTGTAAGAATAACATATTTCTTCGTCCGTAACGCTTAGCGAGATTTTGGGGACGAATTTGGCGGAATGTCGCCAACTTGGCGACATTTTGAAATGTTACAAAATTAACGAAAATCTCGCCAAATGGATAAAAATGACACAAAATCAATGAAAATGAGAACTCATTATCGAAAATCCAATATCTTGGAAAGAATATAACTATCTTCTATAAGAAAAGCCTATTACTTTCCTTATATACATAATGCATAAGGAAAGTATTGTGGCGTGGTCGAAAATTCGACGGGAGAGTTCGTTTCAGGCATCTTTGATCACGAATCAAACATTTTTGAAGTGATGTCTGTCTGTGTGTGTGTGTGTGTGTGTGTGTGTGTGAAAGTATGTGTCTGTGTGTGTGTCAGTGAGTCTGTGGAGACGATGACTGACAAACGAATGAACCGATTCGAACGAAATTTGGTACAAAAAACCAGAATCCGTAAACACTGGAAGCCTATTGTTTTTATGCGCAATCCAATGTTCAGAACCCCCTAAATTTTCGAGTGAAGTTTTGAAAAAATCGTCAAAAAATAAAAACCACTAATAAAGTTACGCAAATAGGCATTTCTTATGTAATATTTCATTAGAAAACGATTGACATAAGTTTAAGATTGACATAAGTCTTAAGATTGACATAAGACGCTAATATGAACCGTTCTCGAGATATTGCACATTTTTCAAAAAAAAATATCAAAAAGTTAAATAAAATAAAAAAAATATATTTTCTATTGAGAAACATGTTCGCTTTTCATATGTAATACCATGCGATACATTTGGTGACATCATTCTCGTAGATCTAACTCGTACCATTCATGAAAAAATATACTTTGAGTAATGCTTTTCTATTTGAAGGCTAATAGTCATTTATCTGCTGTAAGAATAACTTATTTCTCCGTCCGTAACGCTTGGCGAGATTTTGGCGACGAATTTCGCGGAATGTAGCCAACTTGGCGACATTTTTAATTGTTGCCAAAATAACAAAAATCTCGCCAAATTGATAAAAATCACGCTAAATCATTGAAAATGACGATTAATTGTCGAAAATTCAATATCTTAGAAAGAATATAAGTATCTACTATAAGAATTGCATTTTTTTTAACTGTAAAAGTAGTATATTCATTGCATTATATCAGGAAAGTCATGTGTTGCCCACATCAGATTTTTTAGTATCAGTGCACTTTTTGTCTCTATGAATTAATATCATAAAACAGTAACTAAAGTTTATGGTTAACCTGAAACACTTAAATTACGCAACTATCGAACTCCACAATAGCTATTAAAATAGTAAATTCTTCAAAATTCTTGGGTGTCATTATAGAAAAGAATTATAATTGACCCTCTCGTGTGAACTTTCTGCGGGGGAGAAGCAGTATCATTTATGACTCAAATTAAAGGAATTTCGTTTTAATATGATTGAATTAGGATATCCAATAGTTTTTAAAAAATATTAATCTATGGATCACTAATTTTAGATAATATTATTTTCCTTATATACATAATATATAAGGAAAGTATTGTGACGGGGTCGAAAATTCAAATTCGAGTTTTCCACGGGAGAGCACGTTTCAAGTATCCTTGTTCACGAATCAAACATTTTTGAAGTGATATCTGTGTGTGTGTGTGTGTGTGTGTGTGTGTGTGTGTGTGTGTGTGTGTGTGTGTGTGTGCGTGAAAGTATGTGTGTGTGTGTGTGTCAGTGAGTCTGTGGAGACAATAACTGGCGAACGAATGGACCGATTCGAACAAAATTTGTCACAAAAATCACAATCCGTAAACACTGGAAGCCTATTGTTTTTATACGCAATCGAATGTTTAGAACCCCCTAAATTTTCGAATGAAATTTTGAAAAAATTGTCAAAAAATCAAAACGGCTAATAAAGTTATGCAAATAGACATTTCTTATGTAATTTTTCATTAGAAAACGATTGACATAAATTTTAGAACGCAAACATGAACCGTTCTCGAGATAATGGACAGTTTTCAAAAAAAATTATCAAAAACTCGTATAAAATTTAAAAAATATATTTCCTATTGAGAAACATGTTCACTTTTCATATGTAATACCATGCGATAAATTGGGTGATATCATTCTCTTGGATCTAGCGCGTTCCATTCATGAAAAAAGATACTTTAAGTAATACATTTCTATTTGAACGCCAATAGTCATTTATCTGCTGTAAGAATAACTTATTTCTTCATCCATAACGCTTGACGAGATTTTGGCGACGGATTTAGCGGAATGTTGCCAACTTGGCGACTTTTTGAAATGTTGCCAAATTAACGAAAATCTTGTCAAATGGATAAAAATGACGCTAAATCAATGAAAATGGCGACTAATTGTCGAAAATTCAATATCTTGAAAAGAATATTAGTATCTACTATAAGAAAAACCTATTTTTTTTTCTGTAAAATTAGTAAATTCATTACATTATATAAGGAAAGTCATGTGTTGCCCACATCAGATTTTTTTAAGTTGTTTTTATGTAAAGTAGTATGTATTCAAAAAATTTTCTTATTATCATTAAATGAAGCTACAAAAGTACACAAAATTTAGCTCTTATTTATAACTGGAATTGAATTACAAGGTATTGAAATTTTATTCTATTAAAGACTATCAGATCCCAAATCAGGAATTTAGCCACAGTAATGACTCATTTTGAATATCGTATTAAAAATAATTGAGTCCGTAGAGCTTTCACTTCTACTGACTTTATTGAATTCATTGATATAGAAAATTCCATTCAAACTCTTACTTAATTTAGACTGATCAAAAGCAGACAAGAGAGTATAGCATCAACTTTCTATGTATGCCACACATTTATTCATGGTTTTAATTTATTAATTGTATCTTAAACTTCGATCAACCAACTCAATTTTGCATGCAGATCAATATAGCATTTATGATACTCTCTTAATTATAATAATATAATTAATCGAACTGACTTAATTTATGAGGAGAAATAATTAAAAATCTATCTTCAAAATCTGCTTTATACATAACAGTTTAATATCTATATGCATTAAACTGAATTTTTATATAATATTAAAAACGTTTTGTTTACAGAAACCCCATTAAATTTTCTTATGAATTTTATAAAAGCTTACTCGAATATTGAACGGAATACTTATACTGATATATTATTCAATTCGTTTGCTAACAGCTACTTTTGCTAACAGCTGGGAGACTTCACCGCCTTTATTACATATGTGTTTAGAAAATCATAATTACCTAGCACGAGCAGCCTCTCAATAATATTTCATCTGAAGCTTGGTTATACACTCAAACAATTATAGAAAATTGAATATACAAAATCACAAGATAGGAACGTATCCCAAATAAATAGTTTGGGGGACGTCCCTTTCTGACGAGCTCTTGTGATTTTGAACTTGACCTTTGCAGCTTTGTGAAGCTCGAGCTAAATTATATATTAATTTTAAGCTGGCAACATGGAAGGACAGAATTTGCCACTTCCCATAGAAGTTCCCAAAATTGCAACAAATAGCAAGTTTTCTTGCTGCCATAACTGTTATTCCACTCACCAGTATGGAATAACCGTTAACTGTTATCATCAGTATGGAATAACAGTTACCGGTTATTCCATACTGATGAGTGCATAGTAAGCACGAAACTGGTCCATGGATACTGTTATCTAGAATAAGAGTTTTATCCATACATTCTGTGGTTTGACTTCCCAGTATCAAGAGTCCGCATGTAAACTAGTTTGCAATTAATGAAATATGGATAACATATTAAAAACATCATTGCAATATGCTTAAACAAAATATGTTCATTGATTAACTCCTTTAAAAACATCGCAGTAATTCTTAAAATTTTGCAACCTATGTAATTCTTGGCCGGAAGCTTTAAAAATTATGAAATATTTCCTTTACAAGGGTTCCTGATGAAATCGTGCTGTGACTGAAATACCACGTTTTATTATGACTTTAACTCGCATTCCGTCGTAAAATGTTAAATTAATGGTCGTCCATAAATCTTCAACAATCGACGGATTTTCATTGTTAGACTTTTACTGTCTATTACGAAATGAATATTACGCAGTATAGGCTTACATTGATTTCTGGGTGATATTATCAATGCATTCAATCGGAAAATACTAATGCATTTTTTTAAAACTAAAATAACTGGACAGTCAGTGAATACCAATGAATAAATGGGACAGTCAGATGGTGCAATTGAAAATAATACGAGTAACAATTAATATATTTAGTAAATATAAAAATATAAAAATTATTCAATACACTATCAATGTCGTACATGAAAAGTATTTCATGAAGCCATGATTTAACAGAGAGGAGAAGTAATCTGCAATTTTTATTTTCCTTATATAGTACAATAATGTATAAGAAAGGTATTGTGACGGGGTCGAAAATTCGAATTCGAATTTTCGATGGGAGAGCACGTTTCAAGCATCCCAGATCACGAATCGAACAACTTTGAAGTGATATCTGTGTGTGTGTGTGTGTGCGTGTGTGTGTGTCAGTCAGTGAGACTGTGGAGACGATAACTGACGAACAAATGAACCGATTCGAACGAAATTTTGTACAAAAATTGCAATTCGTAAACACTGGAAGCCTATTGTTTTTATACGCAATCGAATGTTCAGAACCCTCCTAAATTTCCGTGTGAAATTTTGAAAAAATAGTCAAAAATTCAAAACCTCTAATAAAGCTGCGCAAATAGGCATTTCTTATGTAATTTTTCATTAGAAAACGATTGACATAAATTTTAGAACGCTAACATGAGCCAATCTTGAGATATTGCACATTTTTCAAAAAAATTATCAAAAAGTCATATAAAATAAAAAAAAACATTTCCGTTTGAGAAATATGTTCATTTTTCATATGTAATACCATGCGATAAATTGGGTGGCTTCATTCTCGTGGATCCAGCCCGTTCCATTCATGAAAAAATATACCTTAAGCAATAATTTTGTATTTGAACGCCAATAGTCATTTATCTGCTGTAAGAATAACTTATTTCTCCGTCCATAACGTTTGGCGAGATTTTGTCGACGAATTTGGTGGAATGTCGCCAACTTGGCGACTTTTAAAAATGTTGCTAAATTAACGAAAAATTCGTCAAATGGATAAAAATGACGGTAAATCAATGAAAATGACGAATCATTGACGAAAATTCAATATCTTGGAAAGAATATAAATATGTACTATAAAAGTAATTTATTTTTTTTTTTTGTCAAAGTAGTAAATTCATTGCATTATATAAGGAAAGTCATGTGCTGTCCACATCAGATTTTTTTTAATTATTTAAAAAATTATTTAAAAGACGATAAATTTAGTCAATTTAAGTTTAAATAAATTGTTTCGAGAATATGACACACTGGATTGCGTGATATCAAATTAGTGCACATTAAATATATATATATATATATATATATAGCTAAATAAAACGGTTACATTAAATAATACAATTATTTAGAAACTAAACATTTAGACCCTAAAATACATGTAAAATACGACACAAACAAGAGGTTAGGAACTGGAGTATATATGAACGATATCCATAGTGAAACAAATAAAATCAGAAGATACAAATGTCAAAATTCTAAACACACTTCTAAAAGGATAGTCATAAAACATAGGTATAAATACGAAATTGTTCTCAAACACAGTCTTGAACCCTCCTAAATTTCCGTGTGAAATTTTGAAAAAATAGTCAAAAATTCAAAACCTCTAATAAAGCTGCGCAATTAGGCATTTCTTATGTAATTTTTCATTAGAAAACGATTGACATAAATTTTAGAACGCTAACATGAGCCAATCTTGAGATATTGCACATTTTTCAAAAAAATTATCAAAAAGTCATATAAAATAAAATAAAAACATTTCCGTTTGAGAAATATGTTCATTTTTCATATGTAATACCATGCGATAAATTGGGTGACTTCATTCTCGTGGATCCAGCCCGTTCCATTCATGAAAAAATATACCTTAAGTAATAATTTTGTATTTGAACGCCAATAGTCATTTATCTGCTGTAAGAATAACTTATTTCTCCGTCCATAACGCTTGGCGAGATTTTGTCGACGAATTTGGTGGAATGTCGCCAACTTGGCGACTTTTAAAAATGTTGCTAAATTAACGAAAAATTCGTCAAATGGATAAAAATGACGGTAAATCAATGAAAATGACGAATCATTGACGAAAATTCAATATCTTGGAAAGAATATAAATATGTACTATAAAAGTAATTTATTTTTTTTTTTTGTAAAAGTAGTAAATTCATTGCATTATATAAGGAAAGTCATGTGCTGTCCACATCAGATTTTTTTTAATTATTTAAAAAATTATTTAAAAGACGATAAATTTAGTCAATTTAAGTTTAAATAAATTGTTTCGAGAATATGACACACTGGATTGCGTGATATCAAATTAGTGCACATTAAATATATATATATATATATATATATAGCTAAATAAAACGGTTACATTAAATAATACAATTATTTAGAAACTAAACATTTAGACCCTAAAATACATGTAAAATACGACACAAACAAGAGGTTAGGAACTGGAGTATATATGAATGATATCCATTGTGAAACAAATAAAATCAGAAGATACAAATGTTAAAATTCCAAACACACTTCTAAAAGGATAGCCATAAAACATAGGTATAAATACGAAATTGTTCTCAAACACAGTCTTGAAGCGAAGCTTTACTAAAAGGATTGTCCAACAGCTGAACTGAACTGAAGTTGATGGCGTATGTTACTGATGGTGTATTGAATACAGACGGTTTACAATATTTGTAGTTTTTACTAAACATATTGATATATTTTAGACGTGTTTTACCATACTTACAGAAACAATAACATAGAAAAATAACAAATAGACTGGATATTTGAAAAACATAAATAGTCGAGGGAGGGGAGGGGGATATAATTGAAAACAATGGAAATGGGACTTCAACTGAGGAACCACTGGTCTAAACAGTTTAACCAATTTAATGTTATTTAAATAACATAAAAAGTGTGTCTATAATTTTAACCTTGCAGTCATGGGCAGAAACAGCCAATTAAGGATTACACGAGAAAATGAAGTTTGGGAACCAGAGTCATATATGCAAAAACTTAACCGATTTGAGCTGATTGCATTTCAATAGATATTTCAGAAGATCCAAATACAATTACATCAGAAAACCCTAATAATTTTAAAGTTACTATTTTGCTTCACTTATGAGTCAAGAGCAATACATTTGTGAATGATGCATTCAAAATACTCAGTTTTACACTGTAGTTTGATAAAACATATCCTTGAGACTTTATTGATATAAACGGGCAATTCCTATGAATATGCGATACATATTTCAAGAATAGAAACGATATTTTTCCTTAGTGTTTGTAATAAGTTTAAACAAATACTTTTAGACGAAAAGATATACAAAAGTAATCAGATGAAGAAAACGAAAGCATACAAAAGTATGAAAAAGGTTTAACGCAGATGGCGCAATGCTGCACAAGTAAATAAAGCAGGTATAGCAAATAAAAATACTGAGGAAAAAATGGGAATCAAGCCAAAGGGAAAGCATAAATAGCCGAGGGGGATTGTGACCCCTCGCTCCCGGTTATAGCATGATATTACATCCAGATACCACTCCCGGTACCAAATACTTGACTTCCGAAAACTTGACTTCCGAAAGGGTATCGAGCACAAGGCACTGATCGTAGAAGAGAGTAGAAATCTCAAGTATCGAAGAAAAATCTGAAATACAAAGCCGCGGTAAAAAACCATAATGAAAAAGGCAAAAAGACGTTGAAAAATGTTTTGCTGATAAATGTTGAAATATAGATATACAATGATGTTTGAAAATGATAGCGCACCCTAGTGGTAGTATAATGCTATATATGGACGGCACTCTCCTTTATCAACGTCTTTTTGCCTTTTTCATTACAATTTTTTATTTCGGCTTTGTATTTCGGATTTTTCTTCGATACTTGAGATTTCTACTCTCTTCCACGGTCAGTGTCTTGTGCTCGACACCCTTTCGGAAGTCAAGTTTCGGCAAAGTATTTGGTACCGTGTGTGTTACCTGGGTGTAATAACATTATATAACAGGGAGTGAGGAGTCACAATCTCCCTCGGCCATTTATGCTTTCCCGTTGTCTTGATTCCCATTTTTTCCTTAGTATTTTTATTTTATATATTATTTACTTTTCACCAGGAGAGGCAATACTACGAGTATATAAAGTTATTTTAGGTATTCGTAACTGTGTAAATATATTACTTAATAAAAAAAATAAAAAAAAAGTTTTTCTAAAAAGAAGTTTGTTTTTTAAAGAAACCTGTTTTTCTAAAGAAAGTTTTTCTAAAGAAGTTTGTTTTCTAAAGAAACCTGTTTTTCTAAAGAAGTGATTGCAAAATAGTTAAATGCGATTTTAAATGATAAATTCACTAAAAATACCTTCAACGGACAAGAATCCAAATATTGAATGTTAGATTGTATGTAAAACCAAAGCTTTTTATAACGTCACAATATTTTGTCACACGTCTCATCTGTTCATCACTTAAGAATCGGAAACGCTTTTAGTAATAAAACAAGTACCGTAAAATATCGTAAAATCATGAAACTCCAAAAATATTTACCAAATCACAAAAGAAATTATTAATGATGAAAAATCATTTAATTCCGTAATCCTCCGAAGAAATTGATTTTTCATTCCCTCCCCTCCCCCTTTTCCCTCAATCTTCCTTTCATGTTTTTGAACCTGCAAAAAATAATAATGATCCTTATCTCAAGTAGCTGTCAAGAGTATTTAACAAACATATTTTATTATCATACCGGAAATCTGAACGATTCTAATAAATCCTGGTCCCTGCGAGAGGAGCGTTTAAAAATATTTTGTTTATTAAATTTATAATCGAACTTTCTGCAACTTAGATTAATTAAGAGAAAAAAATATTTTCCTTTAAAGATTTTTTATTTCTTTGGACGAATAAATTAGTTTTTTCTTTATCAAATTTTACAGGTAACTGCATTTCTTCCAATGAGTTAAAATTATCTTTTTGCATCGTATATACAAATTTTTTTCTTAATCTAAAACCCATTAAAATTGATAATTATTTTCATTTCAATATTTTCGATTATTAACCAGTTACATTATGCTAGGAATTTACCTTTTTACAATGTTTATTATAAAAATAGATATTATAAAAAATTGATTGCTAATTAGTCCCATTATGTTATTAATTGATTGCTTTTATTGTTATTAAATGCAAAAATACGTAATTCATCATTAACTATCCGATTAAAGAATATGTCCGGAGTTCGGCAATCTTATGCATTATTCTCAATTATATTACAGTTTTTTCAAATAGTATTTAATACACGTTTTCAGTCAAGGTCGGTAAGTTTGTCACTACTGTGACAGACACACAGACAGATAGAGATTTGGCTTTTCTTAGAAACACTAGATATTAAGATCGTACAACGACGCGTATAAATGCAGAAACATTCCTTTCTATCTGCCTACTTGTTAATATGTAGGCCCTAAAGAACTGTGCACTTCTTCCGGCCGATATTATGAATTACTATACATATTCTACTAGACAGTGATAATACGCAAAGTTTCTACAATCCCCTTTCCAAACGCATGTGTCCTACGAACACTATTACTGATTCTATTTTGAATCAATAATATTAGTTAACAACGAGCTACACTCGTTACTTATTACTCGTTCGTTATTTACTTGATGCATCTACTATTTGGCTATTTATAGTCTGTTTTGCCATGTGCCATAGCGCTTTAATCTTCCGATCAAGTGGTTAAATCTAATTAGTCCCATTAATAACATAATGGGACAATTAGCAAAATTCAGACATTGAACTGTATCCAACCTTTTGATATATCCCGCAAATACGTTGCTAGCTGAGTCAAATATGCTAAATGTGTCACCATCTGCACCAAATTTGTCACAAACCGTGCCGGTTTGTCGCAAATTCTACCGCCAATTGTTGTCAAATTTGTCGCCAATTGTTCCTAATTTGTCGCCAACCGCGAAATACAGATATACACTTAGGACATATTGTTTTTTTATGTATATTCTGTGTTAAGCTTATCCTATGACGGGGAGCACGATGTTATGTAACAGTTTCTTCCCCTTCCAGTACGAACTATTGTGTTGTGTAACGCGTAAGGAATGATTTAACAAATGTTTAGGAATTTTATAAACTGTCTTCTTTGAAAATTTTCTCTTAGCATAAATATACAGTGACAGTTTATTAAATTAAATTGTTAGTTGACAGCCGCTTTATTGACTCAATTTTTACAATAAAGAATTGAAATTCAAAATATCATTATTATTATGTAATTGACGCAAAACATATTTACTGACATAATGCAATAACAACTCCGCAACTGTAAATAGTTTTTTTTTAATCTTTAACACCCTCAATTTTTACAATAAACAATTAAAATTCTAAATATAATTCTTATTTAGTTGACACAAAACATCTCTATCAACAAAATTCAATAAAATATCCACAACTGTAAATGTATATTCTTTTATCTTTAACAACTTTTACAAAAGAAGGTTTACTTTATCTACGCCTTCTTTAAACAATGCAACTTTCTCACTATATCAATGTGTTATCTGTGCATATAACTTATTTCGTACATTCAGGATATTGACATTTTTGTCAACTCAATTTGAATTTGCAATCTCACTCTCATTTTATCGACTCAATTTGAATTTGCAATCTCACTCTAATTTTATCGACTCAATTTGAATTTGCAATCTCACTGTCAGATCAGCAAACTTAAAAATTGGACCAGTTTCACTTTATGAAGCTCACCTGTAAGGCATATCCATTTACTGTACAGGAATTAAAAACTTGCACCCATCCCTGTAAGAAACTCACAGTTGATTAACCCTGTGTTTCTTGTAACGTCACAGTTGATTAACTATATGTTCTACTCTTAACACTCGATCGTAAAATACCATATAAGAAGCAAAGGTTGTCTTTCTTTCTGATTCATCCCATAGACTTTAACAATTATCGCACTGCAATTTTCCTCTTTCTGTCGCCGTTAAAGATTTCTTGTTCCGTTGCAGTTAATTTTCTTGTTTCCATTGTAGTTAGTTTCATGTTTCCGTTGCAGTTTAAGTTTAGTCAGACGTATTACTGATGATGGCCTATCCCAGCAATTCTAAGTAGCTTAAGTAGTCCTTGAAGTTGCTTGTGTCCCTTTAAGTACATATTCAAGAATATGAATATCAAATTTGCACAATATTTATACCCCACTGTTATACCGAATCTAGAATTTGAGAAATCGAACATATTAACCATTTTAAATATTTATCATTTAGTCATTTCGTGGTATTTAATGTCTATATTAAATATCTTACAATTTGTACTAAATTTAAACTGCAAATTGGTCTCTAGAACAGTAATTTAATTACCGTTTTACGATATTTTGTCCCCAGACAGTAAGTAGTTTGCGTGTATAAATCATAAATCGGAATATGTGACTTGGCAACCGATTTCTGGAATATCACATGCGTTTATTATCACAACCTTTCGATGGTATTTCGCATTATCTGACAAGTGAATTACTAATTTAATACACAGAAGTCGTTACATATTCTGCCTGCTTTATTCGAGTGAATGAAATTTTGAAACACAGGTGGATTATTTTGAGTATAATTTTGAGAGTAATGCTAATAAAGTTACTATCTGTCTCTTCTCTGTTTTATATTATTCTAAAAAATAACTTACCGCAGCTTAGATTAAATGTATGACTTAAAATGGAAAAGTAATTTTATCGTCTCGATCGTGCTCAACCCCCTCAATAACTTTGTCAAGAATGGACCATGAGTGTCTCCTCTGTGAAATTCTATGTACAGTAAAGCGACTAATCCCAATGGAAAATAATGGATTACGGCGTTTCAAGAAGAGAATGTAAAAGTTAGGCTAATAGACTTGGTAACAAAGCGATATAGACAGAAAAAGTCAATTACAATGTTGTACAGCATTGGCTAATGAATAAGCATCGGCACCATGAACAAACGAAACATGTATACGGAAGACGCTAAATGCTTTTTAAAATTTGTATCACAAGGGCCTCTGTGGCATCTGAATGTTTGTCAAAGAACACAAACATGTTATTTCTAAAATTCAAATGTGCATTGTATTTGACTGAAGGTGTATTAAACAGGCTCTACAGTAGATTTCGGATTATGTAAGTGCTGTGTATTGTATAATTTTGGAATAAAATAGCAATACCCCAGTAACTCATGCCTTTTGTAACAGTTTTAGTATCAGACCTTGCTCATTATGTAATGTTCTATAGTATTGTATTTGACATTTTCCATCTATATATTTTGATATCCCAACTTTTAATATTCTATACTAGGAGCGCTGACATCGTTTTTATTCGACAGGCAGGCTCACTTTACTACAGATAGACTTACAGTGTACATTCCTTATAAATTTATTGGGGGACTGAAGTACTTTTCGAGGAACTTTGTATAATTTTCAAACAATTAAATGACTGAGATTAAATATGACAACACTAACTATTTTAATTAGCAATTTCAATACATCTTGAATCACACTTCTATTGTAGCGCATATATTGCATATAAGATACATACCCAAGCATAGATTGGTGGGTTTAGATATTGTAGGGCTTACAGGAGATGCATATGTATTATGATAAAAATAAGAATTTTACTTTTTCTACTATTATTGCTGTTTTTTACTCGTTGCATTTTTTTTTTACTTTCCTTAAATACATAATGTATAAGGAAAGTATTGTGACGGGGTCGAAAATTTGAATTCGAGTTTTCGACAGGATAGCACGTTTCAAGCATCCCTGATCACGAATAAAACATTTTTTAAAGTGATGCCTGTGTGTGTGTGTGTGTGTGTGTGAAAGTATGTGTGTGAGTGTGAAAGTATGTGTGTGAGTGTGAAAGTATGTGTGTGAGTGTGAAAGTATGTGTGTGTGTGTGTGTGTGTGTGTGTGTCAGTGAGCCTGTGGAGACGATAACTGGCAAACGAATGGACCGATACGAACGAAATTTGGTACAAAAATCACAATCCGTAAACACTGGAAGCCTATTGTTTTTATACGCAATCGAATGTTCAGAACCCCCCCCCCCTAAATTTTCGAGTGAAATTTTGAAAAAATCGTCAAAAATTCAAAACCGCTAATAAAGTTACGCAAATAGACATTTCTTATGTAATTTTTCATTAGAAAACGATTGACATAAATTTTAGAACGCTAACATAAAGCGTTCTCGAGATATTGCACATTTTTCAAAAAAATTATCAAAAAGTTATATAAAATAAAAAAAAAATATTTCCTATTGAGAAACATGTTCACTTTTCATATGTAATACCATGCAATAAATTGGGTGACATCATTCTCGTGGATCTAGCTCGTTCCATTCATGAAAAAAGATACTTTGAGTAATACTTTTGTATTTAAACACCAATAGTCATTTATCTGCTGTAAGAATAACTTATTTCTCCATCCACAACGCTTGGCGAGATTTTGGCGACGAATTTGGCGGAATGTCAGCAACTTGGCGACATTTTTAATTTTTGCCAAATTAACACAAATCTCGCCAAATTGATAAAAATGACGCTACATCAATGAAAATGACGACTAATTGAAGAAAATTCAATATCTTGGAAAGAATATAAGTATCAACTATAAGAATAGCATTTTTTTTAACTGTAAATGTAGTAAATTCATTGCATTATATAAGAAAAGTCATGTGTTGCCAACATCAGATTTTTATTTCTACGAATAAAAGGGGCTAAATGTGGTTCTAAGGAGGGTTAACCTTCTTCAGCAGTATCCTAAATATGATTATACATCTCCGAAATTGTGGAAATTTGGCACAATCCATTTTGAGATTTTATATCTTTTTTGGAAGAAGGTATTTGTTTTCTGTACTTTGCCAGAAGTCTTCGACCATGGAGTGGTGTTTTTGTGAGCTAGTATGATACTTTGCTGTTATAGTTGTTTTTTGCAGTTAAGAGTATTTTGCAAAATTGTTTTTTGCATTTTCCAGTGAATTCTGCTAATATTGATGGCAATAAAGATAAGAAATTATGAACTTTATTGATAAAGAAATTCTTTTAAAAATGTAGGTTTTGAAACGACTCAAATATAAGTATTTCTTAAAATTATATTACTTTCCTTATATACACAGTATAATGTATAAGGGAAGTACTGTGACGGGGTCGAAAATTTGAACTCGAGTTTTCGACGGGAAAGCACGCTTCAAGTATCACTAAACACGAATCAGACATTTTTGAGATGATGTGTGTGTTTCAGTGAGTCTGTGTAGACGATATCTGACAAACGAATGGAGCGATTCGAAAGAAATTTGGTACACAAATTACAATCCGTGAATACTAGAAGCTTATTGGGTTTAAAAGCAATAGAATGTTCAGAACTCCCCTATATTTTCGAGTGAAATATTGAAAAAATCATTAAAAAATCAATACCTTTAATAAAGTTGAGCAAATAGTCGTGTCTTATGTAATGTTTCACTAGGAAACGATTGACACAAACTTTAGAACGCTAGCATGAAGGCTGCTGGAGATATTGGCCATTTTGCAAATAAATTTATCAAAATATCACGTAAAGCAAAAATATTAATTATTGTGAAATATGATCATACTTCATGGCATTCATGGCATGAACATATGTAATATTATGCGATAAATTCAGTGAGATTATTTTCGTGTATTTAGCTCGTTCCGTTCATCATAAAAGATACTTTGGGTAATACTTTTGTATTTCTGCTGTACGAATAACTTATTTATCGGTACATAACGCTTGGCGACATTTTGGCGACTCATTTTTTGGACTATTGGCTTGGCAAATCTTTTAAATGTAACCAAATTAATGAAAATGCCGCCAAATTGAATAAATTATGATAAATTAATGAAAATGACTGTTAACTGATGAAGTTCAATATCTTGGAAAGAACATAAGAGTAGACTATAAGAACCAATTTCTCTGTCTGTCTGTCAGTAACTCTTGGTGAGAGATTTATTAGGACGTCGCCAACTTAGCGACTATTTTTAATGTTGCTAAGATGACAGAACTGTCGTCAAATTGATAAAAATGGCGCCATATGGGAAGTGATGTTTCGCAAATTCTGATTTCCGTCATATGACGGGCAAACCTTCTAGTATATAAGAAATGCTCTTTTCTCCGTTTGTTTGTCTGTAATACACTCATTGCCATAAAAATTTGAGCTCCAAGAAGTAATTGTGGGATCGTAACGAAACTTGGCATGAAGGTGCGCGTCAGGCAGATATGTAAATGATTAGAAATACAGCGAGGTTGCGTAATGCCACCAGAGGGCGTTGAACTTCGTTCTCCCCAGCGCAAAAAAAAAGTAAGCAGAGGTTTTTGCCTGTACTTCATCTGTTGCAGAGGGACGCTTTTTCATTAGGGATGCCGTTACGCCGCCATCGAAGACAGTATGATCAGCTGTCAGAGTTCGAGAGGGGAGGAATCATCGGGATGATGGAAGCCGGGTGGTCAGTTCGGCCAGTAGCTCGCCACATAGGCCTTTCTGACTTTACTACGGGGAGATGTTGGGACAAGTGGACGAGAGAGAGTTCGCATACAAGGCGGCCAGGCTCAGGACGTCTTCGGCAGATCAGTAGCCGAGAAAATCGTCACATTATCCGACAAGCACGCACAGCGCCAACTGCATCATCGTCCGGCATCTGAACAAAGCCAGCACCTAAACTACGGACCCCTGCGTTTGTCCGCACCATCGCATTTTTCAATAAGATAATATTCGGCCACAGACAGGTAGTTGGACCACATATTTGGCCACAGACAGGTAAGTTGGACAGCCTACGAGTTTGATCGAACAAGAGGCGCGCTTATAACATCTCTGGAATGACCTGACGCAGACCACCATACGGGACCTGTATGCCTCAATGCCCGCCCTTATCCTATCGTGTATTCACGGCAGAGGTGGTCCAACAAGGTACAAGAACTTCCATTCATTTATAGTTTTTCCTGTAATAAGTGATTATTTTGCTTTGATTTTTTATCACTTATATCAATGTTGCACTCACATATATAAAATTTCGTTCGATTCTGACAACTATATCTTGGTGAGCAAATTCTTATGGCAATGAGTGTACTTTGGCTGCATGTGGCGCATTGTGTTTGTCCGTAGCACTTGGTGAAACATACAAATAATTTAATAAAGTATCTCCAACTTGGCGATATTTCGCCCCAGATTGACAAAAATATCGTCAAAATTGCGAATTGACGCTAAATTAATGAAAACGGCGCCTAATTGATGAATAAATTATAAAGATATTTCAATATATGGACTATATCGATTATTGAGGATGCTATTAATATTGATAATTGTTTATTTAGAGTTACGCGAAGTAAGTTAATTGGGCAGTTTGAAAGAGTTTTACATGTTGTCATCCGGAATATCGCCAAATGTACAATTCAACGATAAAATCACAGTACCGTGGATCTTATACATTATCTTTTGACTGTAAAAATAGTAAATTCATTGCATTATATACGGAAAGTCATGTGCTGCCCACATCAGATTTTTTTGTGTTGCAAAAATGCAAGTTTTATTATAATCCATCTTCATAAATGTATTGATTTGAGTATTTAGTACAGATAAGGGGCAGATTATTTGCATTTGTAGAAAAATAAGTTAGCAAAAAGCAATGGAATGACTAATTTCAAATAAAATAATTCATGATCTCGCATGTAATGTGTTTCAATAAAAGACATAAAATAATAAATTATGTCATTATTTTCTTCATATTTCAATTAAAACATCCATTCAGAGTCAACATTTTTT
The DNA here is from genome assembly GCA_951213105.1 of Amaurobius ferox. NCBI lineage: Eukaryota > Metazoa > Arthropoda > Arachnida > Araneae > Amaurobiidae > Amaurobius > Amaurobius ferox. The sequence continues at coordinate 157,751,810 of OX578139.1, forward strand.
ACATGAAACCTTATTCTAAGCTTTACAGTAAGTATTTTTAAACTCTGTAAGCATATTTCCAATGAAACCACGTCCGTACTTTATCTTGAAACATAAAGAACATTTTTCCTTTTCTAATTTCTCAAGTTTTGTTCATTTCTTCCGCTATAGGGATCGATAAATCCATTTGTATCTGCCCTACAGATCCATTTGTCAAAAGTACAAAAAATTAAATCTTCCCACGAATAAAAAGATACAATTATGCGATGAGAGCAGCAGTTCGTGCGGAAAAGTCTGCTTAGTTTATTATTAGTTTCAATTTCTTTCTGATATTTATTAATACTCTTTGTGCAGGGAATTCTGGGAGTTTTTCGATTGTGATTCTATTTCGACGTGCGTACGACCGAAACGATCTATAAATATGACATATCGGAGTATAATGGTAAGTAAAGTTTTGATGACGAGGAATACGACTATAAATAAAGCTTTAAAAGGGATGGAAAATTAAAAACATAGGGTCAAAGATATGAAATTTCTATATTAACTTCTGTCGTTAAAAGTAAGTATTGTATTTTTGTCATTAAACACATTACTTACTGACTAAGCTTAACAACCAAGCTTAAAAACTGGCTAACTAATACATTTGTCATTATTTTGTGACTACAATGGCCTACAAAACTCAAATAATTTACAGCATCGCAGACTCTTCAAACAAAAGGATCTCTCTCGTTCTCTCTCTCTCTCTCTCTCTCTCCCTCTCTCTCTGATTTTTGAATAAAAAATATTAAAACCGTAATTCTCACAAAGCGACAGAACTTATCTAAAAACTATAACTGCTAGCCATAAGTTGTCAAGTGGTAGATATTTCGCAAAATTTGTCTACCAGTAAGATAGACAAACAAACAGACAAAAAGACATACAAAGATAAAAGCTTTTGTATTTAGTGTATTTGCTTTTAAATCTTAAGTTGTTTCATTAACAAGACTTTAAAATATTAACATTAAAACTAATTCATAGAATGATATAAGATTCCTTTGTTATATAAATATATATTATGAGTTTGATACGTGCCACATGACATATACACTCTTTTGCAAAATAAACGAAGCACCATGAAGAAAGTGACTGTTTTTATTGAAATTAAATATGCAAACAGCTCATACATAGGTAATGAAATGATTACAAAATCAAGGTCGCTGGACCAATAAATGGTTATCAATTGCACAATTGCTAACCATTGATTGGTTAAAAATTTTCAAATCAGTAATTGGTGAAAATCCCCTTGGCGACAATGCATGTTTGTAAACGTCTAGGTAAGGAGTGATAAAGCTTCCTAATGCCATCCTCCGATGCATTCTGACAGGCATTCCTCGATTGTTGTTTTAGATCTTCTACATTTTGGGGTGCCCAGATCAGGCGGTCTAGCATGTCCCATATATGCTCGAATGGCGAAAGGTCTGATGACCTTGCAGGCCTAGGAACAGTATCAACACCACGGAGACAGTCCACAGATATGCGAACCGTGTGTGGCGTGGCAATATCTTTTTGGGAAACGGCCCCAGAATGATGTGCCATGAAGGGTAACGCAAATGGTCGCATGACTTCATCAGCATATCGTTGATCTGTTAAAATTGTACGCATGATGACTAGGAGCGACCTGCTGTCGTAAGAGATAGCAACCCACACCATCACACCAGGTAAAATGGCTGTGTGCCTATGCGAAATAAAGGCTGATTGAGACCGCAGGCCTTGGCGCCTCCACACACGTACTTGATAGCCATATGATGAAAGACTGAAGCGTGAGTCATCGCTAAATACTACACGATGAAAGTCTGCTGGCAGCCATGATGCTCGGCTACGACACCACTCCAAACAACTCTATCGATGTTGTGGTGTTATGGGAAGACGTCTTAAAGGCCGCCATGAGCGTAACTCCACCTCAGCCAAGCTCCGTGAGATTGCGGAAGGTACCACGGGTGGTATGGAAGAGGATGTAGCACGTTGGATGGCGGACAATGATGCCGTTAAGCCAGTTCGGGCCTGCTGCACAATCATCCGATCTTGCCTCGAATTTGCGGCCCTTAGCCTTCTATAGCATTTAACTCGCCGATGAGTTCTTTGCAGCAACCATTGCTGCCAGCACCTTTGCACAGCAGTGTCCGTTTGGTACACGTGACGGTCTAATGCTCGGTATGATCAGCCAGCTTCACGCATCCTGACTATATGACCACGTTCGAACTTGTCTAATTGCTTATGAGATCTTCGGCAACATCGTAACGGCATTATTGGTTGCGTCTCCACAGAACTGCAACACCGATAGCGAGCAGAGATAACCCGTCCACATTTTAACCTGTTTTATAGGATGCTAGTTGAGCAGTAGAAACGCGCGCTAAGATCGAAGTTAACACACATTGGCCTTGCAAATTTAATCATTTGCATTCGTTGGTATAAAGGAATTTGCATGCGAAATTTTGAAGTGATAGGATTATTTTTAAGTGGTGCTTCTTTTTTTTACAAAATAGTGTATATTGTAGTTTTAGAAGTATTTAACGTGAAAATCAAAGACAAAATACTTGAGGTGCGACGTCGCGTCCTGGAGAGACTAACAATAGCAAGACCACGAATTTTTGCAGGCAGGTAACTACATAGGTAAAATTTTGCGGAACTGGGCCTTTTTTTAATTTCGATATAGTATACGAGATATTTTACTTTTTATGTATCTTCGGAGTGAAAGATTTTCTTTCATATCGACACGTCCAGCGATTTACCACGGGTGGTATGGAAGAGGCTGTAGCACGTTGGATGACGGAGAATGATGCCGTTAAGCCAGTTCGGGCCTATCGACAATCGTATCTTGCCTCGCATTTTTGCACCTTGGCCTTCCAGAGCCTTCAAATCATTTTCATTCCGCCGATGAATTCCTTGCAGCAACCATTACTGCCAGCACCTTTGCACAGCAGTGTACATTCGGTGTAGATGGCGACCTATTGCTCGGTATGGCCAGCCAGATTAACGCATCCCGACTATACGACCACGTTCGAACTCGTCTAATTGCTTATAAGGTCATCGGTAACGGCATTATTGGTGGTTTCTCCACGGAGAATATATATATATATATATATATATATATATATATATATATATATATATATATATATATATATATACATATTCTACTCTATGGAATTGAATGTTAAGTCCACATTACGCATCAATTATCTAAGCTACATCTATAGCAAATGCCGAGAAATATATTTTTCAAGGAAAATGTAAATGTTTGAATTGGAAGTTACATCTCCGGAAGTGAAAACCCTTAGTTATATTTAACCAGAATTTCATGCTGTATCCACATCAGCCATCATCTAAGCTTTATAGCCAATCCTGAAAATTATATATTTCAAAGAATTTGTTTTGAACCGGAAATGACAAAGATACCGGAAATAAGAATTCCTAGAGAACCACTCTACCTCGTTCAGAATTTTGTACTGAGTCTATATCAGTTATCATCATAGCTATATCAAAAGACAATACTGTGAAATATATGTTTCAAGTAACATATAAATATATTTTAACCGAAATAAAGAAATATTTGAACATGGGAATCCTTAGTGAACCCCCTATTTTCAATATTATTTGATGCTGAATTCAAATCAGCCATCATATAAGCTCTATCTATAGTAAATCCTGAGAAACAGATGTTTCAAGGGAAAAATCCATAGTAAAATCCATAGTTAATCAAAATGTAAGCCACCAACAAACAAGCCTAACTTATATTTAATATGCTTCTACTCGCCTATCATTTTTTATGCTTCTATTCGCATATCATTTTTTATGCTTCTACTCGCCAACATTTTTTTTAGCTTCTACTTTATTTACTATTTCCTAACACGTATTTCGCGAGAAAAAGTATAATAAAAGTTGCAGAACTTAGTTATTTAGGCATTTGTGACACTGGTATATGTTTATCTTTGATATTTGTGACAGTGAAAAATGTTTATTCCAAATTTGTTTGTCGCTCGAGAAGTTTTCAAGGAATTCTGTCACATTTATTTATTCTCACGTTTTCTGCTAGGCTGTTAACTATAACTTTGCAATTGTAAATACATTTTGGGTATTTCGTTTAGTAAAGCCCTCCTAACATTTTGTTTCTTGAAAATGCACAATAGTGTTTAAGAATATACAACTTCTGTGTGAAATATGGATTCATTTTTTTAAACATACCGTTTCGTTTAATATGTGAAATTAGACTTAAAATAAAAAATCCGATGTGGACAGCACATGACTTTCCCTGCAGACTCATATTCACGTTCTTTTTATTTCTTCAATAATTCATTTTATTGTGTTTAATTGCATAAAATAATACCCCTAATTATTTAAAATTAAACTGAATTTGCACTTTTAATTCAGGTGTCTTTCTCATTTGGTAACTGAACGTATTTTCAAAGGCGGAGTAGCGAAAATATGTAAAAACTAAAATATCTCGAGAACGGCTAGAGCTAGTTTAATGGGGTTGGTCGTATGCTTTTCATCCTTAACGTATAAAACAAGCATTTAATTGATATATTTCAGCATATGTGGAATTATTATATATTTTGACTGTTTTACGGACCATTTCGCAAAAATAGACAGGTTATTTTTTTCTGAATCGAACCGAAATCTAATCAGCATCAGGGTAACCCACATCTACCAAATTTTATAAAATTTGATCTATTAGTTCTCAGCTGGAGTGGATGCAAGCAATTTTTGGCGCTATTTCATAGAAAAAGGCGTGTTCTTTCATCTCGTATCTTACAAAAAACTAATCAGCACCAGGGTCACACACATTTGACTTACCTATCAAATTTTATGAAATTTGATCCATTAGTTTTTGAGTTAGAATGGATACATAAATTGCACAGACAGACACACAGATACACGCACATAAGTCACACTAAAAATAGTTTTTCTGTATTCTAGAGGTCCCGAAATCTGTAAATCCGTCGAAAATCCATCGAATCCGTTTTGCGGGACAATTTACAAAAAAAAGGCAGGTTATTTTTTTCCGAATAGTACCAAAACCAAATCGGCACCAAGATGACCCACAAGCGATTTATCTACCGAACCTTGTGAAATTTGGTCCATTAGTTTTTCAGCTAGAGTGGATAAAGGCAATTTTTGCGGACCATTTCACAAAATAAGGGTTCTTTTATCCCGAATCATACTAAAAACTTAATCAGCACCAGGTTCACACCCAACTGACTTACCTACCAAATTTTATGAAATTCGGTTCATTAGTTTTTGAGTTAGAGTGGATACATACATTACACAGACATACAGACAGACAGACACACACACACAAACGTCACGCTAAAAATAGTTTTTTCGTATTATAGAGGTCTCGAAACGTGTAGATTCGTCGAAAACTCGAGTCGCGATTTTCGGCATGATTCCAATATTTTCACTATACATTATCATATATTTCAGGAAAAGTAAAAACAGTGTGTTCTAGAATATATTTTTCTACAGACTAATGGTTTTGCATTCTATAGTTTATACGTAACACGTCTTGGTATCTTTTGAATTAATTTCGATGACCATTGTAATTTGAAACTAGTAATTTTGAACATTTAATTTTTGTCTCAGTAGCTCGATGGTTACAGAATAGACTGGCCAGTTTGAAGATCCGCGGTCTAGATCTCCTGCTGGGACAGTGAGACGTTTACAATGTCATCCGAACTGATTAACCCTACATGTTGGACGCAATGATGATGGGGTTATAAAAAAGATCCAGTTACGAATTTTTAAGGGAGTCTGTGAATTATGGCACTGGTTTCAGCATCACTTACACACAGGATGCTAACCTGTATAAGGAACAGAGAAATGAAATTGGTCGCTCAAATCAGCAATTGTACGGCAAACTGACTTCAGAAGGAGGAGATTATAGTCAATTTCTACGAAAAGAACCCAGACTCTTGCCCCAGTGGCGCAATAGTTTGATAACAGGCTGGCCATTTCGAAGATTCTCGGTATGATCTCCGGATGAGACAGTTAGACCTTTTCAAACACCATTAGATACATTTATTAAATACATCAAATGACATATTATTCATTATTCAATCGATTCTTTCTAGGTATCAAGCTTTCAGTGAAAAAAATAGTAATACCCCTAGAACAAGTTTTTGATAATTAAAAACGAAGGGTTTTAATCGCTTTCTGTTAAAAGAGAAATGACATCTCATCCATCTTATAACAGATTAGTATTATTTTTTCCTTTTGGAATTTTGGTGTTTCGACACACAAATTATCAGTCGAATGATCTGGGTTTGCAACTCAAATTATGCAAAATATCTTAAAAGAGGAGATAAATACTTTGATTTTTTTTCATTTTCTTATAAATGTCTAATGTCATACCTGCAAAGTTATTATGCAGTTAATATTAACTGATCTAAATTTTTAATATTATTTTATTACTGTTGTGTTAACTGTAATGCTGTACAACAAATTTTGAATTCTGGGGTGTCTCTCAGAATAAACGAAGTTGTACTTATGATGTTAAGTCTGCTGAATATAAAAATCGTAATCAAATCACCAGATTAGCTTTAGTGTTTGAAATATCTGCATAAAAGTTTACACATTTGTGTGTAACTATCCTATTATAATCCTCATAGAGAAAACGCATCACTTTTAACGAGTTTCTGCAACACATTCCACAACGGCCTAATAATAATCTGCTGTATTATTGTTCCCTTGGTTTCTTTTTCGAGTGTCAATGTCGCGAAAACCTTGACTGAGCAACAGCTCCGCGGTTTTTCGCGAAGTCACAGTATAAAATGTGTTTTCAATGACATGCCTCACTCTAGTCTAACGTAGCGTCGTCTATTTGGCGTCTCATAGCACTGTAAGAGGATTTTCACAAACAGTGTAGACCACACATTCCTGCTAACCCCTCTTTTCTCTGTATTTTGAAAACCAGAGCTAGTCCTCAACCTTTAAGCTCACATTCGTGATCAACACATCCAAATTAGTTACAAATGACTTTGTCTCATAATTTTTGGATGTTTTCTAATGTAATATGAGCTTTACTAGTACTATCACTTTAAACATTGAAGCACTAAAAAGAAACTGGTGATTGAAGTGATGAAAGTAAATTTCCCAAACAAAGCTCATGTCCCAAACTTAAATTATCCTGCTTTATGCATCGTGGTGAGAATTAAGTATATATTAAATTAAAAATATTCTCATAAAAAATAATGCGTAATTAATTAATTAATTTTCGTTAACCACGTAGTAAATATATTGTTTTTAATGTGCACATTATATGTGTTTGAAATGCACGAATATAAAAGTCATATTATGCCTGAAAAACTTCTGCGTTTTGCCTTTGCAATGTTATTTCTATATAATAGTTTGTCTGAAAATGATGAGAGAAAAGTTTAAAATAAATCAGCATTCACGAAAGGAAATGATACCACGCCGTAAAACATCTTGAACTAGTGGATTCTAAGTTTTTTTTATTGTTTTTACTTTTCATAACTGGTATTCTTCTTGTTTTATATGTATCCGAACTTAGTTGTAGGTTATGTTTTTATTTCGAACGATTTTGATAATACTTGTTTTTATATAGAAAGGATACACATGTGTGTCTCAAAGATTCAAAACCGAATGAAATCCTTTCTATAAACAATAACTTAGCCAGTCTTATAGAAAAATGCATTTATGGAAGGAAATGAATTGGAGTTTTGAAACAACTTGAACCAGAGGATCCTAAGTTTCTTTTTATTGTTTTTGCTTTTCATAACTGGTATTCTTCTTATTTTTTATATATTCGCACTCAGTTGTAGGTTATGCTTTTATTTCGAGCGATTTTGAAGATACTCGTTTTATATAGAAAGGATATACATGTGTGTCTCAAAGATTCAAATCCGAATGAAATCCTTTCTATAAACAATAACTTAGCCAGTCTTATAGAAAAATTCATTTATCAAAGGAAATGAATTGGAGTTTTAATTGTAAAAAAAATACTAAAAATATTGTAATTTAAAACGCACTGATTATGTTATACTGAAATTATTTTAATTACTACTTAAGAAACCATATATGCAGAATACGGGTAACTACATGTCTCCATAGAAATGTAAATGTAGTACCATGTAGAAAATTGTACTAAACAAATTATTATATAAGCAATTAAGTACTTTTAGGTATCGCATTGTAGAGTAAACTAATATAGATAATCTTTAACGGATTACTGTCAGTTTATAAGCTTAGCTTACTTAATTGCAAGTGTCAACTATGCTAATAATTTAAACTAACAAACTCGGAAAGCTTCAATTATGATACAAAAACAATCTGAAAGACCTCATTTGGTAATGAAGTAGCAAAATGCATTTTAAATAATAGAAATATTTCTGAAATTTTTTATTTTAATATTACTGCCTAGCATACACCATTAGAGGTGCGGTCAATAATTTGTTAGCGTGGAACATCATACCTTATATTTTGAAAAATCTAATTTTTTTGTTTGTGACTTTATTTGGTCATGTTTTACAATTAAATCAACGAGTTAATGTTTTTAATTTTAAATCATCGACCGAACGTCCAGTTTCAACTCGCACTTTTAAACGGCCGCGTTGCCATTGGATACATTTCACTATCGTCGCAGAGCTGCCAACGGCCGTACAGTGATGAAAACACCGGTTCTCGTTAGATCACCGAAGTCAAGCAGCATCGGGCGCGGTTAGTACTTGGGTGGGTGACCACCTGAGAACACTGCGTGCTGTTGGCACATTTCGGACGCGGTAGCTCGGTGGTTTGCGCGCTGGATTTGCACGCTGCCACAACTGCCGCCGGTTCATGCGGAGTACGATCACGTTAAACATGTGGGTCCGTAAGTCCTTCCGAGAGGTTGGTGGTAGGGGAGGGAGGGCACGGTCCCTGTGGATGCCTCTCTCCACTGGGTTCCGGTCTAAATTGGGTGGCACTTCCCGGCCGTCCAAACAGTTACCTTACACCTTTCTGGTAGGTCGGACGGTCTGGGTCTCAACAACAACAACTATCGCTGCAGAGAGAGGGGCTACTTGGAGACGGTTTGTGATAAAATATAAGTATATATTTCATTTTTCTAGCATCTTCTGACGTTATATGTGGCCACGTGATCAACATTTTTATTCCGAGAAGGAATCATTTGTCCTTTAAATGTTTTAAAGTGAATTTTTTAAAGTGACTGGTTTTTATGTTAATTGCATACATCAGAACGTGGGGCAGGGTGTATGATTTCCAAGTGCGTAGCTCTCATTTTTTTCGTTTGTTTTATTTATTTGTTTAATAATTGATTGACCTCTACCTCTGAGCAGCACAGCTAGCATAATTTTGAAAGTAGAAACATTGAAATGCAATTGCAATCATTTTATCAAATGATGAATTTGAAAATTAAATGCTTCTCTCTCATATGGCAATTATGAAATCTACAATTAACAGCACGAAATTAATCATTCCTTCTTTAACAATGTGAACTCTTATATAATTACTATTTGATAACAAATAATAAAATTTATAACCATAAAATAAATAATTTTTGATATCACTCTTGGGCCAAACATTTTTGTGTTTCCTCTTTTCACTAGAGAGTCATCATTTCCTCATTTCATGAGCTACCACCTAGCGGTTCACCTCTTGCCTTACGATCCTTCTTTGTATGACAAAAATTGCTTGTTTAGATGTGATTTATCACCCTTAAAGTTTGGCCCAAGAATTCTGATTCACCCTATATATACCGAAAATGTTCTGCCTTTTATTTTCTTAAGTTATTCGATAGCTTCATTTGCAATATTGTAACTCAATAAGTAAGAAAACCCCCTAAAGTATTGCATTACGTTTGTAATTGACGCCATTAATTCGAGGGGTCAGTTGGATGTTGTTTACACTGATTTTACAAAAGCTTTTGATTCGGCTTATGACGGTATTTTGATTCATAAATAGAAGAGTATCGTGTTTTGTCCTAATTTGGGTATACTATTAAAACTCTATTTAACTTTAAGGTTTTCATGTGTTAATTTTGATATGTTTTGATTAATGTTCTTGCTTGATTAAGGGTTTTCCGGCTACTTCTGGGGTTCCTCAAGGCTCTGTTCTTAGTCCCTTGTTATTTATTATTTTCATTAATGATCTTGCTGATTGTTTTAAAAATTGCCTATTTTATACTGATGATTTCAAAATTTTCTGTACGATTTTCGATGCTGATTCTTGTATCAATATTCAGTCTGAGTTGCATGTCCTTTTTAATTGGTGTAGCAATAATCGCTTTCATCTCAATATTAGTAAATGTAGTGTTGTGTCTTTTCCTCGTACAAATGTGCCTATTTTATTTTCTTATGGTATTGGCAACTGTTTTCTCTAGAAAGTTCTCTGTTACTGATACGACAATATTTATACGTCTGATTTCCTCTTTTCTCCTCATATTTCTGATATTTGTACCAAATCCTATAGGAAACTCGGTTACATTAAGAGAATTACTCAGAATTTTACTAATGAAGATAATGAGGATTCTCATTACTGGCTTAATCAGATGTGGGCTTGATTATGCGTCTGTGGTGGGGAGGCCTTTTCATGCTGTTCATGCAAACAAGATCGAAATTATTCAAAATTCTTGAGAAAAATCAATTCTTGAGTTATATTTATTATAAGAAAACTGGTACTTTTGTTACACCTAAACTGTTACTTTTCTTCGTGAAATATTTAATGTTAAAAGCTTACAGAACAGAAGGAATTTCATTTTATTTTCATTCTTCAGGAATCTGTTCAATAACAGAATTGATTCTTCCCCTGTCTTGAGTTCGATAGCGTTTCATGTCCCCCCGTATTCTACAAGGATCATGAGTTTATTTACTGAAAGAAATTTTGTCACAAAAATATAAATATTGGTTGCTATTGTGCGATTAATAATTTCAGTAAACTTGATAACAGCTTCCCCGATAATCTTGATGCTTTTTATTAATCGGAAATTGGTTTTAAAATTCATTTGTTGTAAATATTTTATATTTTAATGTTTTTATTCATAGTGCAAGTGCCTTTGAAACTCATGGCAATAGTTTGCCTTTTAATGTGTTTTATTATATTTTAAACTGTATATTTTGTATTGAATTTTATCTACTGCTATTTCTGGGACTTTGTCCTGTAGCTTGCATTCTTATTAAAAAATCTGATGTGGGAAACACATGACTTTCCTTATACAATGCAATGAATTTACTACATTTACAGTTAAAAAAATTTTTATTCTTATAGTAGATACTTATATTCTTTTCAAGATATTGAATTTTCTTCAATTAGTCGTCATTTTCATCGATTTAGCGTCACTTTTATCAATTTGGCAAGATTTTTGTTAATTTGGCAACATTTAAAAAGTCGCCAAGTTGGCGACATTCCGCTAAATTCGTCGCCAAAATCTCGCCAAGCGTTATGGATGGAGAAATAAGTTATTCTTACAGCAGATAAATGACTATTGGCGTTCAAATACAAAAGTATTACTCAAAGTATCTTTTCTCATGAATAGAACGAGCTAGATCCACGAGAATGATGTCACCCAATTTTTCGCATGGTATTACATATGAAAAGTGAACATGTTTCTCAATAGGAATATTTTTTTATTTTCTTTTTATGTAACTTTTTGATAATTTCTTTTAAAAATGTGAGATATCTCGAGAACGGTTCATGTTAGCGTTCTAAAATTTATGTTAATCGTTTTCTAATGTAAAATTACATAAGAAATGTCTATATGCGTAACTTTATTAGTGGTTTTGACTTTTTAACGAGTTTTTCAAAATTTCACTCGAAAAATTTAGGGGGCTTCTGAACATTCAATTGTGTATAAAAACAATAGGCTTCCAGTGTTTACGGATTGTGATTTTTGTACCAAATTTCGTTCGAATCGGTCCATTCGTTCGTCAGTTATCGTCTCCACAGGCTCACTGACACACACACACATAGACATCAATTAAAAAATATTTGATTCGTGATCAAGGATGCTTGAAACGTGCTCTCCTGTCGAAAACTCGAATTCGAATTTTCGACCCCGTTACAATACTTTCCTTATACATCATGTATATAAGGAAAGTAAAAATTGCCACTATAATGTGTGCCTGGTTTTGTAAGTTCCTAAATACAGATACTATTTACACCCATTTTCAAATATTTACTTTCTTGTGCTATATAATATGTTACGGAATATGTATTTCTTTTACGATCATTTTCGGTTTCGAGATTTTGATGCGTTCCGAGATATGTTTTAGGACATCCTGACCACGTTTTGACTATATTTAGAGTGATGTTCGTCTGCATTTCTGTAATCTGCCTGTGTTCGAATTCGTGTATATAAATATTAATATTACGTGTATATTAATATTATATCAATATTATACACATATTATAGCTGCCACAAATATTAATAGATTTTCATGAAACTTAACATCCGTCTTTGTTATTGAAAAATTTAAAACTAGACATAATTTTCTGAAATTTAAGTGAAGACCGATTAGAACGAACTTTGGTACAAAAATTACAATCTGTGAATACTGGAAGCCTATTGCTTTCATTCGCAATCGAATATTCAGAACCCCCTAAATTTCCGAGTGAAATTTTGAAATAATCATCAAAAAATCAAAACCTCTAATAAAGTTACGCAAATAGATATTATTATGTAATTTTTCATTAGAAAATGATTGACATAAATTTTAGAACGCTAGCATGAACCGTTCTCGAGATATTACACATTAAAAAAAATATCAAAAATACTCATAAATTAAAACGAAATATAAACTGTTGAGAAACATGTTCACTTTCATATGTAATATCATGCGATAAATTTGGTGACATCATTCTCGTAGATCTAGCTCGTTCCATTCAGGAGAAAATATACTTTGAGTAATACTTTTGTATTTGAGCGCCAATAGTCATTTATCTGCTATAAGAATAACTTATTTTTCCGTCCATAGCGCTTGGCGAGGTTTTGGTGACGAATTCGGCGGAATGTCGCAACTTGGCGACTTTTTAAAATGCTACCAAATTAACTAAAATCTCGCCAAATGGATAAAAATGACACTAAATCAATGAAAATGACGACTAATTGTCAAAAATTCAGTGTCTTGGAAAGAATATACTATAAGAATAATCTATTTTTTTACTGTAAAACTAGTAAATTCATTGCATTATATAAGAAAAGTCATGTGCCGCCTACATCAGATTTTTTTTAACATGGCAGCATAGGACACAATTCGACATAATTATGAATGAAAGGGTTAATTTATGAGACAATGATCAAAAACGGCATTGTTTCTATCACCGTAGTGAAAAATATCCGCCAAACAATATTTGTGTTCGTGACGTTTTTAGTCCCCTCGAGAGGGGAGGGGCGAATTACACTCGGAAGGGTACACCCCAGTAGCAATCTAATATTGGAAATACTAGACCAATATGGAAATATTAGACCAATATTACCACCAAGTGAACATTTTCAGGGAATTGGCACAATATTGGCTTAAAATTTTGCTACAATATTAAGTCAATATTGGCGTTTCATTGAAAATATTTCCATAGTAACACTAATATTGACGTACTATTGTAATACAATATTTAGCCAATATTACAAGCCAATATAATCCCCATATTCGGCCAATATTGGGATTACGTTGGAACTATTTTCAATATAATGCCAAGATATACAATATTGGTCCAATATTAAATGCTGCTAGGTATTGTCAAATCTGGTATCTTAATATGGTAATTTTGTCAAGCCCTTTAAAATGAAGGGCATTATGTTATAACTGTGATCATTTGAATCAGGAATACAGATTCTTCTAATGTTTTCTTTCGGAATTTGCAAGAAAATAAATCACCAGTTACATTAAAATGGATTCTTTCATAAAAAAGTCGAGTTGAGCCACTTTCCGGAACCTAACGATTGATTACTCTACTTAGGAAAAAAAAAGAGTAGAATTTTGAGCCACAGATTCAAAATCGAAAGTTATTCTTCTACCAAGCGATTGAAATTGTCTCGGAGAATGAGGTATTTCAAAGAATTCTAGTGCGAGTTTTAACTATAAGAGAATATAAGAAGAATTGAACATCAATTTCTCCTATGAAACACATTTACAAGACCAAGAAATCAACTGGAATTGTAAAAAATACTATTTAAAAAATTTAGTAGATATAGTCGGTGAGATGTTATTAAGCATTAAATTTATACATTTTGAAACTGTAAACAATTTTATTTATGCCAACATAAGAAATAATGTTTATGTATAAGATAATGTAGAATAAAATTATATAAATTATCACCAAACAACTGCGATTAGCTTGTTAGATGAGATTAGTTTATTGTAAATGCCATATGAGTAAAGATTGTTGAAATCTAAAATGTAAGTGTTGAAACTCTATTAACAATTCAACACGAGTACGCGATAAAAAAAATCGCAGAATGTTACTTTCCTTATATACATAACGTATAAGGAAAGTATTGTGACGGGTTCGAAAATTCGAATTCGAGTTTTCGACGGGAGAGCACGTTTCAAGCATCCGTGATCACGAATCGAACATTTTTGACGTGATGTCAATGTGTGTGTGTGTGTGTATGAAAGTATTTGTGTGTGTGTGTGTGTGTGTGTGTGTGTGTGTGTGTGTGTGTGTGTGTGTGTGTGTGTGTGTGTGTGTGTCAGGGAGTCTGTGGAGACGATATCTCACGAACGAATGGAGTGATTTGAATAAAATTTGCAATCGAATGCAATCGAAATTTGCAATCTTTTATTCGCAATCCAATGTTCAGAACCCCTTAAATTCCTAAATTGCCGAGTGAAATTTTGAAAAAATCATCAAAAAATCAGAGCATTTAATAAAGTTACGCAAATAGACATTTCTGATATAATTTTTCCTTACAAAACGATTGACATAAACTTTAGAATGCTAGCATGAAATATTGCACATTTTTCGAATAAATTTATCAAAAGATCCCATAAATTAAAAAAAATATTAACTGTTAAGAAACATGTTAACTTTTCATATGTAATATCATACGAATCATTCTCGTGGATCTAACTTGTTCCATTTACAAGAAAAGATACTTAGAGTAATACTTTCGTATTTGAACGTCAATAGTCATTTATCAGCTGTAAGAATAACTTATTTCTTCGTCCATAACGCTTGGCAAGATGTTGGCGACAAATTTAACGGAATGTCGCTTACTTGGCGACATTTTTAAATGTTGTCATATTAACGGAAATCTCGCCTAATGGATAAAAATGACGCTAAATAAATGAAAATGACGACTAATTGAAGAAAATTCAATATCTTGGAACGAATATAAGTATCTAATATAAGAATGACATTTTTTTAACTGTAAAAGTAGTAAATTCATTGCATTATATAAGGAAAGTCATGTGCTGCCCACATCAGATTGTTTATATATACTTATAACAGAAATTATTATAACATATAAAATAATTATAACATAATAACATAATATTTTTGTATTAAGGGGGACATGTATAAATTTCAACAGTGAATCTTTGAAACTATAATTTGACTCGAGTATAAAATGGCGCTTGCATGGTTAAAATGAACATTCAATATTAGTTTTCATAACATTCGGGTTTTTCATTACACTGATATAACCATCGAACACATCCTTTTAAGACATATTTGCCATTCAATTGATGAAGGAAAGACATTTACTTTCCGTTGAATCAGTAATAATCTGTGTCACAACGCAAAATTCTTCACAAATAAAGATAAACAAGCATACATGCGTTTCGGAAAATATTGGACTTTCGAATATCGAATATTTTACGTTGTGATCCTGTTGATTTATTTGATTATTTTGAAAATCCAATTCTATGTAAAAACATATATTAACATTTTTGAACATAGAATATGTTTTTGAATAACAAATTACAAAAATATTTAACCCCGAACAAAGTTTAACTTTCATCGTTTCTGGAGAAGCAATCGTATATATGCCTGAACGATTTCCATATTTTGCCTTAAGTTATTCAGAACCATTTGTCAATCAAGAATTTAGAAATAAATCGAGGTTTAAAAACTTACTCATCTAGTTTTGCTATTAAGTTTCTAAAGTTTTAGTATTGATACATTTGTCAGAGCGGTTTTAAAAACACTCTATTTTCTGAAACTATTGATAACTTACTCGATTTTCTTCAACTATTTAATATTTTTGAATGAAGATCATCTTGTTTTAAAGTTGTAAAATCAAATACTAATCTTGCTAAACACAAAGACTGACAGTGGCTACCAGAAAAGCGTATAATTAAAACAACTAGCATTGATTTTAGCATTGTAATTTAGTCAAAACAACTAGCATTGATTTTAGCTTTGTAATTTAGTCAAAACAACCAGCACTGATTTTAGCTTTGTAATTTAGTCAAAACAACTAGCATTGATTTTAACATTGTAATTTAGTCAAAACAACTAGCATTGATTTTAGCATCGTAATTTAGTCAAAACAACTAGCATTGATTTTAGAATTGCAATTTGGTCAAAACAACTAGCATTGATTTCAGCATTGTAATTTAGTCAAAACATATAGCATTGATTTTAGCTTTGTAATTTAGTCAAAACAACTAGCACTGATTTTAGCATTGTAATTTAGTCAAAACAACTAGCATTGATTTTAGCATCGTAATTTAGTCAAAACAACTAGCATTGATTTTAGCATTGCAATTTAGTCAAAGCAACTAGCATTGATTTTCGCATTGCAATTTAGTCAAAACAACTAGCATTGATTTTAGCATTGTAATTTAGTCAAAACAACTAGCATTGATTTTAGCTTTGTAATTTAGTCAAAACAACTAGCACTGATTTTAGCTTTGTAATTTAGTCAAAACAACTAGCATTGATTTTAGCATTGTAATTTAGTCAAAACAACTAGCACTGATTTTAGCTTTGTAATTTAGTCAAGACAACTAGCATTGATTTTAGCATTGTAATTTAGTCAAAACAACTAGCATTGATTTTAGCATCGTAATTTAGTCAAAACAACTAGCATTGATTTTAGCATTGCAATTTGGTCAAAACAACGAGCATTGATTTTAGCATTGCAATTTAGTCAAAACATATAGCATTGATTTCAGCATTGTAATTTAGTCAAAACAACTAGCATTGATTTTAGCACTGTAATTTAGTCAAAACAACTAGCATTGATTTTAGCATTGTAATTCAGCCAAAATAATTGAGAAACAAATCACACATTTTTATGAAATTATTGTACCCATACAAGAATCGTAAGTATCCTCTTAAGTAATGAAGTAAAGGTAATCAAGTTGTTTAAAAACATTATTTCTTAAAATACTATATAGAAAATGTGATTTTTCAGAAAATTTTCTAATTCAAGATTTAAACTGAATCAAACCTTTGTAAGTCTTTTCGAACACATATCGTGATTGGGTTCAAAGATCGTTGGAAAGAACATCCTGCGATCTTGCCCATGGTGTCAGGATGGAAATGCTGTGATAATATATTGGATAGCTAAGAACCGATTTATGTGAAAATCGTTCAAAATTGCGTTTCAACGTAAACTAATATACTAATTCAACTTCAAGAAAAAAAGCCTCTAAGTGGTTGTGTTTCCAATGAGTGAGTTCAGCTAACTGGTATGTACTGAAGTTTGCTGCTGCCCGAAGCTTATATTAACTGTTGCAAAACACACACACACACACACACACACACACACACACACACACACACACATATATATATATATATATATATATATATATATACATCTTATTTTTATTACATAAGATTGCTGTGACATAAAATAAGATTATGAGGAACTATTAATATATCTAGCTATTTCCTAAAACATATAGCGTGTCTGCAAATATTAAAACTCACATAATGCAGATATTAGGTTTGATAATTGCTGAGGGGTGAAAAATGGTATGGTGAAATATTTTATCGTGTATATTATTCCACCTTTAGTCTAGGATATATTGGTGATACTTCATATTTTTTGTAAATTGATTTATATATGAGAACACTATATATTTTTGAAATTGCGTGATAAGATAATATTTTACAGCTAAAGCAGATGCTTTTATACTTTTTCATTTTTATAGGGAAATTAAAAACAAAACGTAGTTTTTGATCATTATGATTTAGACTCTTAAAATATTGAACCACCAGTTAAGTTACGAGTAACAGCGGGTATATCCGCTATTTGGATAAACAATGAGTATAGAAGTATGAACAAGTCTCTGAAATTAAATTTACACCACCAAAATGTCGAGCTGCAAAGAATAAAATATCTATATAGCAATGACTATTCCTCTGATTACTTTAAAAGTCTGATCTCTCGCGGAAACCTGCATTTTCCCCTCTAACATTTTTGAACTCTTTCAGAGATGTCATTGAATAGCAAATAACGAAATTCTTTTACCTCGAACGCAATGCGCCTTATATCTTTTTCAGAGAACCATTCGAATATATGCCTGAATGAATTCCCCATTTTGCTTTTCTTATATTATTCAGAATCATTTGTCATGAAAATAAGAAACAAGTTTTAAAATAAATCGAAGTTTACGAAAAGAAATGATACAATAGTGTAAGTTATTGAACCACAAAATTCTTGAAGTTTGTTATGTTCTTTGACTTTTCTTTTTGTAACTGTTACTCATCCGGTTTTGTTATTACGTCTCTAAGTTTAGATATCGGTTAAGGTTTTACGAGCGGTTCTGAAAATAGTCTATTTTTTAACCATGGATAAAATTACTCGAGTTTGCTTGAGTAAGTAAAAAATATTGTCTCAATGATTTAAAATTGAATGTCGTTCTTCCCAAATAAAAAAATCTGATGTGGGCAACACATGACTTTCCTTATATAATGTAATGAATTTACTACTTTTACACTAAAAAAATAGGTTTTTCTTATAGTAGATGATAATATTGATTTAGCGTCATTTGTATCCATTTGGCAAGATTTTCGTTAATTTGGCAACATTTCAAAAAGTCGCCAAGTTGGCGACATTCCGCCAAATTCTTCGCCAAAATCTCGCCAAGCGTTATGGATGAAGAAATAAGTTATTCTTACTGCAGATAAATGACTATTGGCGTTCAATTACAAAAGTATTACTTAAAGTATATTTTTTCATGAATTTAACGAGCTGGATCCATGAGAATGATGTCACCCAATTTATCGCATGGTATTACATATGAAAAGTGAACATGTTTCTCATTAGGAAATATATATTTTTTTATTTTATATGACTTATTGATAATTTTTTGAAAAATGTTCAATATCTCGAGAACGGTTCATGTTAGCATTCTAAAATTTATGTCAATCGTTTTCTAATGAAAAGTTGCATAAGAAATGTCTATTTGCGCAACTTTATAAGCGGTTTTGATTTTTTGATGATTTTTTCAAAATTTCATTCGAAAATTTAAGGGGATTCTGAACATTCGATTGCGTATAAAAACAATAGGTTGCCAGTGTTTTCGGATTGTGATTTTTGTACCAAATTTTGTTCGAATCGGCCCATTCATTCGTTAGTTATCGTCTCCACAGGCTCACTGACACACACACACACACACACAAACACACAGACATCACTTCAAAAATGTTTGATTCGTGATCAGGGATGCTTGAAACGTGCTCTCCCGTCGAAAACACGAATTCGAATTTTCGACCTCGTCACAATACTTTCCTTATACATTTTGTATATAAGGAAAGTAATAATTTTGTAATGATATCCGCTTGTACGTGCATGCATTCTGTGATGTGTGTAGAAAAAATCTGATGTGGGCAGCACATGACTTTCCTTATATAATGCAATGAATTTACTACTTTTACAGTAAAAAAGTAGGTTTTTCTTATAGTAGATACTAATATTCTTTCCAAGATATTGAATTTTCGACAATTAGTCGTCATTTTCATTGACTTAGCGTCATTTTTATCCATTTGGCGAGATTTTCGTTAATTTGGCAACATTTTAAGAAGTCGCCAAGTTGGCGACATTACGCCAAATTCGTCGCCAAAATCTCGCCAAGCGTTATGGACGAAGAAATAAATTGTTCTTACAGCAGATAAATCACTATTGGCGTTCAAATTCAAAAGTATTACTCAAAGTATCTTTTTTCATCAATGGAACGAGCTAGATCCACGAGAATGATGTCACCCAATTTATCGCATGGTGTTACATATGAAAAGAGAACATGTTTCTCAATAGGAAATATTTTTTTTTTCATTTTATATGACTTTTTAATAATTTTTTTGAAAAATGTACAATATCTCGAGAACGGTTCATGTTAGCGTTCTAAAATTTATGCCAATCGTTTTCTAATGAAAAATTGCATATGAGATGTCTATTTGCGCAACTTTATTAGTGGTTTTGATTTTTTGACGATTTTTTCAAAATTTCACTCGAAAATTTAGGGGGGTTCTGAACATTCGATTGCATATAAAAACAATAGGCTTCCAGTGTTTACTGATTGCGATTTTTGTACCGAATTTGGTTCGAATCGGTTCATTCGTTCGTCAGTTATCGTCTCCACAGACTCACTGACACACACACACACATACTTTCACACACACACACACACACACATACTTTCACACACACACACACACATACACACACACAGACATCACTTCAAAAATGTTTGATTCGTGTTCAGGGATGCTTGAAACGTGCTCTCCCGTCGAAAACTCGAATTCGAATTTTCGACCCCGTCACAATACTTTCCTTATACATTATGTATATAAGGAAAGTAATAACTGGGGTTGTTTTAACAGAAAACGCATTTCAAGAACTAAAATCGATTTTCCAATGTAAAATAATCGGACTTAAACCACACATTATTTAAATCTGTCTATAAAATGACTGCATCCAATTCCCTATTAAATCCAAAATTTTGTTAACATATATGTTCCACTATTTTCTTAGTATACTGAACAATAAAAAAAATATTTATGCCTGCGTTTTACATTATACTTTGACACATTTTTTCCCATTCACATTAATTTGAGTTGTATGGCACATAATAGGACGTAAAATGAATATTATTTTTGTAATATTATTACATTTAAAATATTACGTTTATAAAATTATTTTTGTAAAATGAATGTTTTTCAAAACTAAATAACATTACAATTTTAAAATCACTACTTTTATATTTGGCGACGCAAAATCACGTCACTTAGTAATTATTAAAATTTAACTATTTCGAGAAGGATTTATCTTAACATGACGAGGACAGCGATATTGTTTTACCATAAAAATTACGTATTAACAGATTACTTATAATACATTTAAGCATAATTCTACCTGTGTTTCAAGTTTTGTCCTGATCATTTAAAGAAATACCATATCTCTTTATTTTAGTTTTGTACAGAAATCTAGTCATCACGAGAGTGAAACAAAAGTTGCATTGAAATTTTATGACATTTGGTCGAACAGTTTTTAAGAATATAAGTATTACACAAACCGACTCACATTCAGTTGGTCATGATGATTAAAAAATTAATACATCTTACATTAATACAATTATTACATACATACATGAAGTCTAATTTTAGCGTATGCAGAATGTAAAGAGATCGAGCTGTAAGATGAGTTGTATTGCTGAATTTTTGAACTCAAAATTATTTAGCTCTGGAGTCTGGAATATAGGTGATATGAATGAAATATTCATTGATTTACATAGAGCAGTAGACGATTTTAGAGCAGCACCATTTTGATGAAGCATGGAGTTAGAAAGTACTTTTACCTCAATGGATTTAAATTTTAAGTAAAATAAATTATTGTTGTACTGTGATCATTTGAAAACTATTAACAGTGAATGTATCGCATTTGAGAGATGTTTAAATAAAATTGCATTGCAGTTGGAAAGTGCTTCATAATTAATGCTTTATGCATGATCGATCTTTCTTGTTATAAGTGTTCTAGATGGGACGTTTTTTTTATCCTGGCATTGTCTTTAAAATGTGTGTGTGTGTGTAAAAATGTTTTCAAATTCCCTAATCTCTTCAAAAAGTGTTTGCACTCGATTTGGTTGAACGAGCAAAGGAAAATATACTTAGTAAATATAATGGTTTTCCTAATAAGTATAAATATTCAGTCCAAACCAGCGGCCCGGTTCATAGTTTACGACAAATGTATGGTTATTGTGATTCATAATTTCATTGATTACGATGGTATATTTTATTTAGATTTGTAACGAGAAGAGAGTAATGGAGTACTAGATCAGTGTTGTATATCGCCCACTCCTAAGTCTTTATGCTATTAAGTACTATAATTGCTATTTCTGAAACATGAATTTTAGTAATAAATAGGGATTTTGAATATGATTTTGAAACTACATTATGTTTTACGAAGAATTATTCTCTAGATTTAAATTCAAAGACTTAATTCTCTAAATTTAGATTAAGACTTCAAAATTAACAGTTTGCCTTTCACAATTTTCGGGTAGCAGCTGTGAAACGTCCAAAAATTTCAATAGTGGGTTTACATTGTTTCTTTTCTCAATTACACAACCTATCTAAAACTTTGTAATTCAACAAACAAAAAATTAAGCAAATTTCATTAAATACAAAGTTTATATCTACAAAACGAAAACCCCAAATGACTAAATCTCTCTCCCTGAAATCTCTCTCAATTGGCTGTTAAAAATAAGCCGTTGTAAGTAATGAAAAGGATTTAAGTTTATATGCATTTGTTTGCATAAAATTATTATGCATTTTTCGCAAGTTTTAATATTCATTACTTTTACCGTTCAAATTAAATATACTGAGCTTACTGGAACATATTTGTTACTTTTACCTGAATATGTACTTTAACTTTCATTCTAGGTGTCACTCTAAATATCTTAAATCATTCGATGCCGCGAGTTTTAATTAAAAGACTTCAGGCTGGAAATTCTTTTCCAGATAGAAATCATTCTTAATTAACTTTCAGACTTTCATTAAAATATTATGTTAACGCAAAAATCTTGAGAATTAATTTTTGAGTTTGTCTTATGACAAAGAAATGAGACGCTAGATTAACCCTTTCATTAAACTATTAATGGGCGGTAAAATGGGAACGGGGAAGAAGTTGAATTCTTTGCAATTCCACGGAAGGCCATGGTTACCGTGAAGAATGCGGAAGTCAGAATAATAAATGACTCGGAATATTCATTTTTGAAAGAAATACAACGGAATTGAAAATATTTGTTAACTATTAAATGAAAATGCACTTGCGGTAAAGCTAGCTAGTAAAGAAGGATAGGAAAACAAGAAAATTTCGCAAAATTGTATAGACTAACTATTATATGCTATTTATAACGAAAAACTAAAAATTTTATATCCAAAACCAGTAGTTTTCATCAATTTAATTCCTGCAATTTAAACTAAAAATTATATTTACATTTATTCATATTTCAGAAAAAATATCCAAATGTATATTAAAAATAAATAATAAATTATGTTGCTATGCAAACCACCTAATCTATGTCTCAAAAAGGGTGCATAAAGATAGAAGACGTTTATTGGTCACAAACATTTTACCACATAAGTATGTTACTGCATTTTTTTAATCATCTATTTCTCAGGGTCTGCTATAGATATTAGACGTAGTTGGTATAAATTCGACAAAGCATTTCGAAGAAGTTTGGAGGGTTCGCTAAGGATTTTTATTTACGGCTCAAAAATGTTCATATTATTTAAAATATGTTTCTCAGGATTGGCTACAGGTAACTTTTAGACGATAACTGATATGAATTTAGCACCAAATTCTACAGGTGATGCTGTAGCACTTCCAACTTCTGTTCCCCTTTTGGTTTAGAAATAAGCCTTGAAACATATATTTCTCCGAATTGGCTATACATACAGCTTAGATATTAATAGGTATGGATTCAGCATCCAAATTTTGGGGGTGTTGGTTGATTTACTCAGCATTTTCAATTTCGATTCTTCCACTATTTTCGGCAAAAACAAAATACAAAGTTGAAGAGCATTGTCTAACTAGTAGAAATAGGCAATAGAACTGTCAAAGACATTTATTTGATACAATATTTGCGAATTTCTATCCTATTAAAGAATACTAAAATAACCAGCACTTCCATGCACAGGAATCTAGTAGAGGACTGTCTTTTTATCTCACAGATGGATATTACGTCATTGGAAATATTGGCTTGTGTTCGTGAATTGTTCGGCAATGTTTAACAGTATTGTGGCGTGGCTTTGCATCGAGCAATCGATTAAATATGGCTGGTATTGTCCTCTGTATACGTATTTAATTTAGTTTTTGTATCAATTCCTACTCATTAGATAGACTTTTGCAACTTTCAATATACTTTCTCGTCTATCTCACTTTGTTGGCGAGTTCGCTTCCTAACACTTTTTATTTTCCACTGGGGCGCTGCAATTCCATTTAATAGATCTGGTTTAGTCACTTTACTATTCTGGCGGTGCATGCTGTGCAGAAACTGGTAAGGAGTTCTGTCCAGACACTGATCGCATTATGAAAAAGATGATTTGCCAAATGGATTGCTCCTGCTAAATTAACTGACTTACAGAACGTCGGCTTCGTACTGCAATCCGATCTATCACGCAAGTGTGTCCCATTGGCACTCATATGTTTTGTAGTTCTTTATGATTCCTTTTATTTTAGCATTTGCACTTGTTAAAAATGAAGTATAAGTCCTGAGTTGGGAGTTGCATGTGTGCAAAGCTTCTGTTAAAGTGGGGGTAATTTAGCCCCGTAGATGGAGTCAGTATTGGAACTTGTTTGTACATTGAGTCTCCACTAACCGAGGCAATTAGTCCGTACCCGCTCAATTGCAATATGACTACCAGTAAGCTATAAATAGTAACTAACAGATACACTCATGGGCTTTCCCCTTACAAAAGTTATTGGTGTCCTTAAGAACTTCCCAGGAACATTGTATGTCTGATTTCTATTGATAAAATCTTTAGTGGTTTTACTTATTGACTAATATGTATTTCTGTCCAAGCTTTCAATTCGAATTTTCAAGCCATGCAATTTTTCTATACTCAAATAATCCATGGGACATAAAATTGAAAAGAAGTTTGCGCATTTAAATATTTACTACAGCAAATATTAGGTGTATTTCAAGCCTATAAAATGTTTTTACTGCAAAATATATTATCTTGAAGATAGAATTCAACATAACGAATAATAAAATTGCTTTATATAGAAAAAAACCCAAGTAAGCCTTCGAACATAAAAGGAGTTTATCATCGGCATTTGAAGTATTTTAACGTGGACGCTCCAGCTACGAAAAGAGATATATAAGTAACAAAGCATTGTTTCAAATTTTAACGCAGCTAGAACTTATTTTCCGGTCTAATAGCTGTAATAACTTTTCAAAAAATATAAATAAGTAGGCTTAGAGTGCAGGGTGGAAAATTGATTTTATTTTTGGTGGTGCATTTCTGTTTAGTGGTCACTTTGGAAGGATGCCAGAAGGTCGTAGAATACAGATAATGCTACTACCAGACAAAGTTACGGATCTATATTTCGACCAGAAAGGACTGTTTTTTTTTTCTACCTTTGGTATGAATGCGAAGTCAAAGTAGTTTAAACTAAAGTTATAAAAGGAAATCCTTTCTAACAAAGTGAATTGCTTTTATATGCATGTTATCAGCTAAGTAAGACATTTGTTTTAGCAAGCAGATCAATAAATGTTATAAACTTGGGATTTTCTAACATTTTTTACTTTTCTTGGGCTGGTGAAAAGTATAGTGATACCGATTGTGACTTGAATTTTTATTTTTATTTATATGCTTTTATCGGTAGTATCAGTAAATGTTTGATATTTACCAACGTAGCTTAATAAAAGTATGTTGATCGTAATAGAAACATAAATCTAATATTTTTCAGTAAAATCCTTAAGAATCAAAAATGACTTTTGTCGATCTGCGGGTGGGTGTCAAATCGTTGACCCTTCGTAATCTCGAGCCAGGTGATTTGAATCCAATTTGGGTGGCAAATTCCATATATTATGTAGATAATATTATTATGTTGTTGTTATAGGTTATGTATGCGTTATTATGTAGATATCACATGTTATGTAGATGTTATTATGTAGATGTCATATATTATGTAGGATATAACGCAAAAATAATGTTTCCAAAAATGTATAT